>JAOEHR010000067.1:15124734-15141206 GCA_025448175.1 Aronia arbutifolia
GTAATACAAGTAACAAAGGTAATCAATTAATTCCCCAAATTCCCCTACCTCGAATCCTTACTTCTTACTCCACGAGTCCTTCTTTTGCTTATCTCCTTTATCACTCTCTTACACATTTTCTACATAGGGTATGTATTGCATGTTCCCAGGAAAAGAGCAAAGATGGAGCATTGCTCCTATTTATACCATAACTAAGGCGGCAACCAATTTGTTCTCATTGGTTTATAATTTTCTCTACAAACCACCCCACTTGCTCCCACCATTCCACGTTAGCTATAGGCTTCATTTGTCATCACATAGCCTTCAATAGTCATCACCTTAAAGTGCTTACTAAGCACTCTAACAACACCAAATGATGACACCTAAGCTACAGGTCACTTTCCACCAAACATGCTAAATATCCAATTAGTGTCCTAAGGTCGGCATGGTGAGTGAACTACGTGGCAAACTTTGCCACTCCAAGAAAACCATTTGTCCTCACTTCCATAAACCAAATGGGTTAATAAAAATTGTTTACGGTTCGTAGTTGAATACTTTCAACCCAAACTTGGCTAACCTAAGCTAAATAAAAATGTTCCCCTTTAAGCAAGACTAAATAAAAGAGAAGTCTAAAAGTTTAATCAAATGAGCACGTCAGGAAGAAGGTGTATAAAATTTTAGAAATTACAGGACTCCACAGAGCCTTCTTTTGAGTTGGGAAGTGGGAACCGAAGTCAATTTTGTGCCTTTACTTTTCTTTTTTTTATTAATATTATTTTGTGCCTTCTGTTAGTTAGAGCCAAAAGGCTCTGCTTTTTGAGTTGGGAAGTGGGAAATGAAACCCAAAAGTCAATAGGAAACCGAATACTTCGGTATTTTTTGGGATTTCAGAATTACCGAACAAATGGGATTTGGAAACCAATCCCATACCTAAAAATTTCGGTATTTTTCGGGATGGGATTACCGAACTTCGGGATGGTTTTGGTTTGGGATTTTTCGGTTTGGGTTCAGGACTTTTTTGGTTTGGTTTGGGATTTTCGGGAATTTTTTCTAGCCCTACTCGTGAGTCCCCAGAAACAAAACCATGAAGGCGTGGTCAGGGCCCAAAGCGGACAATATCGTGCTACGGCGGAGCCGGTCTGGGATGTGACAGAATTGTAATACCCTGAAAATTTAAATATATGAATTAGATATTCATAATTATGAATATGTTGAGAAAATCGAAAATAAATCGATTTATGGTTATGGAAATAAAATTGGGAAATTTTAAAGTTTTGTTTCCGGAAATTATTATAATTTACGTATTTGTATTATTGAGATTTTATGTTATTTTTCTAGAATTGGATAGAGCTCGATATCAAGAGCGTGTAGGCGAAAATCGTTCGCCAAACGGAGTTATAACAAATGAAATAGAAACGAACGATGATAGGGGCAAAATGGTCCTTTTGCTATGAATTCTGGAAGGCTCCATAATTATGGGAGCCTTGTCTTTAAAAATAAAAAAATAAAAAAAATAAAAAAAGCCACGGGAGTGGCTGTGAGAGAGAGGGGGAAAGAATCAGAAAAGGCAGGAGAAGAGGAAAAAGGGGGAATCGAGGGGGGGAAACCAATCAGGAAGGGAGATCGGGGAGGGAAATGATGGAAGTGAGAAGCACCAAACACGTGCCCTTTATCCCTATGACCTGTTCTTGTGATCCGTTCGACCCGAGGAGAACCCTGACCTCCCCGAGCCATTTCTGGCGATATTCGCCATCATTTTCGGCGAACCATAACTCTCTAACACCTGCAATCATCATATAACCCTTCCCTCTTCCATTTCCACCCAAAATTGATGGGGTTTGAGCTTGAATTCAGGTAGAACAGAACCCGCGGGTTCTGAGGGTGCCAAGGCGAAATCCGACGATCGTGAAAGTAATGTCGACCACCACAACCATTAAACCACTTCTCCAGAGGCTAGGAACAAAGCCCAAACGCTTTTAGGGACGGTGGTGTTGCGGTTTGGTCGATTTAGAGAACACCCCAAAATCTAGGGTTCCGGCGGTTCGTGGCCAAATTCAGGTGTTTTCCGGCCGAATTGGACTTCGGCTCAGGTATAAAAGTTGTTCCCCTTGACTTGCTCTACATTTCTGTAAAATTTGAGAATTTTTAGAGATGGTGAAATTTTCCGACGATACGGGGCGGCCAACCGCCACCTGCGGCGGAGTGTGGCCAATGTCCCGACACTGTATTTTCATGCAAATTGAAATATTCTGAATCCATAATTGGCAACCATTTAATGTAATACATTTGTTTGAAGTTAGATGGTGATTGTTAGTTATGTGTAGAAATATCAAAGTTTAATTGAATTGGAATTTGTGAACTACGAATGGCTTGATCCCTGTTTAGGGTATGTAGGCAGTCTAACGAAACGTTAGATGCAGCCATAATATCAGTAAGATTAAATATTTGAGAATTAATCTTTGAATTAGAGGTTGCTGGATAGAAGAATTTGGGGAATTAAGTTGAAAACTTAATTGATTGTTATGGAAATTAAAAACATGGTAAATTTTATAGGAATTAAATCGTTTGGAAATTTAGAAGTAAGATAAAAAGAATTAGTAGCAAACTAAACAGGAGTTTAGTTTGGGCCTATCACTAATAGTATTATTTTCCGAAATAAAGCAAATAATTCGGGGCGGGGCGTTACAAACATGGTTCAAATCCAAACTCTACGAGTCCCAAAACAAAATTGACAAAGGAATTGCAAGAAATAAACATTTCAATCAACGCTTGAATTATAATTTTATAGGCTGGTTTACAACCTGGGATGAATGTATAGCTACATGCACAGAGATTTAACCCAGGATGCCCAATTCAAACCCAATTCCAACCCTAAATCCCTAACCCATGATTCCCAATTCCCTAAATCCCAACCCAATTTTAACCCCACATCCCTAAATCCTTTAATTCCAACCCAATTTTAACCCTAAATCCCTGAATGTTGTAATTACTGGGTGCTTACCTAGTACTGTTGCGGCGACAGGGAGAGGGTGTGGCGTCGGAGTCCGACGGATAGGGAGATTGTCAAAGAGACAAAGAAACAGAGAGAGTGCGAGGGAGGGAGAGAGGAGCTTGAGGTAGTGAATCTGAGATGGAGAGAGTGCGAGAGAGGGAGAGAAGAGCTTGAGAGAATTGAGCAAGAGAGGGAAAGAGAAGGAGAGAGGAGCTTGAAAGAATTGAACAGAATCAAGAGAGAGATTGAGTGAGTCTAAGAGGGAGAGAGAGTTAAGGTGCGGAATTAAAAACGCGCTCAACTTTGGCAAAAAAATCAAATGTTTACATGTTTTCCGCAATGAGGGTGTTTAAACTTTCGTCGCGCCACAAGTTAAAAAAAAATGAATTTTTAAAATATTTGCGCGACAAAGATTTATAAAACGTTGTCGCCCAAATTTGTAAATTTAATTTACTTTTTGGTTTAAATAATTAAATAAATATGTTTTTAATTAATTTTGTTACAAATTTTAAATGAAACTTTTGTTTGTATACAAAATAAATACCATTCAATACATACCATTCCATTTACATCACAATTTTTCATTAATCCTCATATGAACTAGAATAAAGATCATCACTATCGTCATATTCAGACTCCCATTCCTTATTATCTATAGGCACGTTAACATCGTCGTTCGCGCGCTCGGGTGTATTGTATCGCGGTAGATCCCCGAGGTCAATCATAATGGAGTCGATCGGTATTTCGATTTCAGGACCTCCGGCTATCTGATACGGTTCTTGTATAATAGTCATATTCCGTAGTGTATCTGCACCAAGTGTCGTTGAAGTCTCTAATTGTTGGTCAGCAACGTCACCATAATCGTCATCGCCAGCAGGATCTCGGTCCGGAATATCGTACAGCCCTGTGCTTAATCTTCTGAACTACTTTCCATCCCCTCCCATTCTTAGGGTCATCTATATAGAAAATTTGGGTAGCCATCGTTGGCAAAATGTAGGGGTTGTCGTTACACAACATATGTTAGTGTTGACCGATAGCAAACCATCGTCTCGCTTAACACCTCCAACCCAACGTGGGTTTGTATCAAAATAGCGACACTTAAACAAGATAACTTGACACCGGTCTTTGTAAAGTAATTGCACAACACTTGTTAGTTTTCCATAGAAATCAATGTCTGCAATGTTGCCCACACCCGGGACATGTACCTCACTATTTTTCTTACAAAGCTTGTCATCGCGATCAGCTGCCAAAAACTTGATGCCATTTACATGACAACCGGAGTACAATTCTGCGCTTAGGGGCCCAATCACCAAGTTGTACAATTCTTCAGTGTAAGCGGGCGAATTCATTTCCTTCAATTTCTTCACCTAAATAAATGAGAAAAAATTGTCGTGTTAGTTTAACATTTACAATTATGCAAATAACCCAAAACACGAACAACTTACATTTTCACGAAAGCATTGAGGAAACAATTCGCGATGCTTTTTGGCATATAAATACGAAGGATGTTCCCGCTTCATCAACTATTCATGTTCATCTAGGTAGGTAATTGTCTCATCACAATTGTTAAGTACAAACCAATGTACTACCTCTAAGTCCATTTTGTCAAACGACTCCCCTCTGATTGGTTCGCCAAAGGGTTGTGCAATTTGGGCAAAAACAGAAAGTTTTTCACTTTCACACCACCGTCATTATTGCGTTGATGTCGGTTGAACGTAGTCTTAACTTCTTGTAAGTACATTGCACAAAATGTAAGCGACTCGAATCCGACCCATGCCTCCACGATTGATCTTTCGGCCTTTGCCCTATTCTGTACACTCTTTTTTAATTCACCCAGTAGTCTGCATCAATAAACAAATTATCGTATAAAATTAGTCAAATTGTACATACATCACGAACTAAAGTATTTATGGCGATTATATACCTTTCTATCGGATACATCCATCGATAGTTGACGAGTCCGGCTAGAAGTGCCTCATCCGGCAAGTGAATCATCACGTGGATCGTGCTTGTGAAGAAAGCTGGAGGAAATATTTGTTCAAACTTGCATAACACTTCAATATATCGTCTCACAACTGTTTCACATTGGACTTGCGCAAAGATCTTGCAGGTTATTGAGAAAAATATCTCGCCAACAACATAATCAGCTTCAACACGTCTTCGGGCAAAAGGTATCGAATTCTCACTGGGAGAAGGCGTTGAAGTATGACATGGCAATCATGACTCTTAAGACCAAAAAATTTGCCTCCATCCATGTTTGCGCAACGCTCGATGTTTAAAGCATACCCATCTGGAAACTTTACAGAAGATAGAAACTGCAAAAACTCTTTCCTCTTTTTCGGTTTCACTGAAAACAATGCAAGCTTCTTTCTGGCTATGTCTCCATCCCTCGTCATCCATAAACCTGGCCTAATGCCTATTTTTTCCAGATCGATCCAAGCTTTTATTGTGTTATTTGTTTTTCTATCGACGTCCAGTATATTTCCGACCAGTATATCAAACACATTTTTCTCAGCATGCATTACATCGATGTTGTGTCTCAACTTTAATTTGGACCAGTACGGGAGCTCGAACAACCTCGTCTTGTGTGTCCAGTTTAGATGTGTGTCTGGTCTTGTCCTATTTACGGATTTGCCCAACGGAGCAAAATTCAACCAATTCACCTGAGCCAAAATTTCATTGCCGAACTATTATCTGGGTCTTGGCTGATGCTCTATGTTGTTGAAGAAGATTGTCTCGTTCTAACGCCACTCGTGGTCCCACAGCAACCATCTACGATGCCCTAAGTACAAACTTTTCCCACTTGCCAACTAGACGTCGTATCCTCTTTGCAAACTGGGCATGCGTAATAGCCATTAGTGCTCCACCTAGGCATCATAGCATACGCAAGAAAATCGTTTATAGTCCACATCACAGCTGCTCTCAAAATGAACATCTTCCCGGTAGATTCATCGTACGTGGGAACACTGATTTCCCATAATTCTTTTAGTTCATCGACCAACGGTTGTAAATACACATCAATACATGTGCCCGGATCTTTGGTTATCAAAAACTTCATCATCATATATTCTTTTTTTCATGCACTTCCAAGGCGGCAAATTATATAGAATTGCAAAGATTGGCCAGATGTTGTGGTTTATGTTTAGAACCCCGAACTGATTAAACTCGTCTGTCGCATGTCCCAATCTAACGTTCCAAGGATCACATGCAAATTTGGGGTACAGCCGATCAAACTCTTTCCAGGCCTCTCCATCTGCAGGATGTCTCATAACATCGTCATCCACTCATTTGTCCTTATGTCATCTCATGTCGCTTGCAGTGTGCATTGACATATACAATCGCTGCAACCTGGGCTTTAATGGGAGATAACGCATAACTTTTTGTGGAATCTTCGTTCTTCTATTCTGAGACGTCATTTTAAACTGCGACTCATTACATACAGGGCATTTATCCAACGCTTGATTCTCTTTGTAAAACAAAATGCAATTATTTTTGCACGCGTGAATTTTTTCGTATCCCAATCCAAGACCACTCAGCATCTTCTTTGCACTTTTATGATTTTTAGGAAGGCAATTGTCCTTTGGAAGCATCCTCTTGAAAACCTCCATAAAGTAATCAAAACACTGGTTCGACATATGAAACTTTGTTTTTCAATGCATCAACTCAACAATGGCTGTGAGCACCGAAAATCCTTCGTAACCGGGGTATAATTCTTGCTTGGCACTTTTTAATAGTTTTTCATATTTTCCGAAGGCTTCACTGTCCATGGTGAGAAGGACGTCATCTTCTACATCCACATTCGTATTCAAACTAGCAGTTGGAAAAGCATCATTGATAATGTCCATAATTTGGTCATTCGGCTCCACAACATATTCAACTGTATCTACTGCTTGGGTAATGTAGGAGGATGAAGCATATTGTATTTGTTCTCCATGATGATTCCACGTAGTATAGGTTTCCATCATCCCATTTCTCACTAAATGGTATCGAACAGTTTCAAAATATTCAATCATTAAGTTGTTACACTTTCTATAAGGACACCGAATTTGAGTTGAACCGCGATTGTTTGCAATTGCGAAATTGATGAACTGATTTATTCCATCCAAATAATCATCAGCAAATCTGTTAGGATTATGTATCCACTGTTTGTCCATTTCACCTGTAAACAAAATTTTTTTACTAGGGTTACAACACTTCAATTATGACATGCCACCTTATACCTCTGGTATGGATCCTATCTCATTCGAGAATGCATAGTTACGTGCTATAATTTACGACTCCAACACATTAGAGTTTGAGCGTGGGAAAATTTCGATAGCATCTCCCTGCAGTTCTCCAAGTGCACGACGTAGATACAAAAAACTATGATGCACCCAAAGAACGCAAAGAGATGCTACCACATTTCCCACGTTCAAACTCTAATGCGTGAACCATAAAATACAACATGTAAATGTGCAATCTCAAACTGTCCAAAATTTTGGGACAATTCAAGAATTAATTGGACCGTAATCATGCTTTCGCATCCATTCGCGAAATCCAACAAATTTTCAAACAAGAAACTAAGCTCATATGAACATTGCAAACCATTTTTTGTACATCCATACAAAAATGATTGCATACAAATACATAAACTCACAACACCTATAAATTACATACACCACAATTTAAATGAATGGAAATTAAATAAGTTAGTTAAGAAAAATCAAACCTCAAACTGTGGGAAATTCCACCAGGGGAAGGCAGCTGCTGCAATTGTTTTGCAGCTGCTGCAATTGTTTTGCAGCTTCTGCCTTCCTGCAATCTGGTCAAGTTCAGAAAAGTGGAAAACTTTGCACGACAAAACCATCTTCGCACAAAACCTTGGGCTTCAACTTTTTGGACGCCATCCAACTATGCTTTCCCGTGTTTTTTAAACCCATTGCGCGATGAAACACAGTTCGTCACGATTTTTTTTTAAACATTAGTTTTTCGAAACCACATACATTTTTTTGGCGCCATTCATTTTTTTTGGGTCCCATTCATATTTTTTACATTCGTTTTTCACAACTTTTTGGGCACCATTCTTTTTTTTTTTTTTTTTTTTTTTCATTCAATCTTCAAATTTTTTCAAACCGCATACATATTTCATAAATAAGAACTTATTTCATTATACAATTTGTGCATATTTTATTAATATACATATTTATTAAAATGCATTAATTTTAGGGAACTTTAACGAAAAGCTCCCGGTATTGTTCACTTTAACGAAAAACCACATTTTTACACTAAAAAGTCAATCCTGGTACTATTCACTTTACCTTTTATTTTGTCCTTATAGTTAAAACTCAAAGTTTCCAAGCCCTTTTCATTAGTTTTCCTTTAATTTTATTCATAATAAACATTAACTACATATTTAATCAAAAATTTTCATACTAAAAAAATTAAAATTAATATCTAATTATTCAATAAGCAATAAAATTAGAATAAGAAAACCTATTCTACTCATCGACGGGTACTTCTGGTTCTTGCTGTAGTGCTGCAACGCGTTCATTATCAAACTTTCACTCCCGGAATCTCAACTTGAACGCATTGTCGATAGCCTTCATTAGATTTGAGTCACTTTTGTCAATGTCCCAATTGGACTGTCATGCAAAAATTAATAAATTAAAATCTCACTATTATATTATATTTAACAACCAAAATTATTATTTAACTAATGAAATTAACACATACAGCTAACTCATTAATCATGTGCATCTTCAGCTCATCGGGGATGGCTCTCCAAGACTCCCAATTCGCAGCACATTTGGTACGCACCAATGCTCCTACATCGGACCAAAAGCTGGCGTGCTTATCCGACTTCACAACCTCTACTATTTCGTCAGCACTGATTCGGTAACGGCTCCCACCATAACTGTGTCGGACTCGTACCGCAACTCTTTTCTTCTTGTCTATCAACAAAATATATTTTCATAATACTGAAGCTAAATAAAAACTTTATACAAAATGCAAAATTTTCAACGCAAACCTTTTCCAAAACCTTCGCCATCCATTGTTTTTGACGAATGCGCACCACCGTCGGCCATCGTACCAACACTCAAAGAACAAACTGATTATAATCGTCAGAATTGTAAAGCGTTTTCGAAACAAAGTGTGAAGAATAAGGAGAGTAGAAGCGCATATTTATAGGAAGGTTAGGGACTTTGCGTGACGAAGAGTTTATCGCGTAAACATCTGTAGTAAATACGGTATTTATTTCTCTGATTCAGATGCACCAAATACGCTGACCTAAAACTGAACGCCTTTTGCGCGACGAAGGGTTTGTCGCGCAAGGTTTTGCACAACGACGTCCTTTGTTGCGCAAACATTGTAGCGACGAAACTAATCCATTGTAATTATGAAGTTTACGTAAACATAGATATCTATGTTTACGTAAACTTCATAATGACAAATAAATTTTCAGTTATAATATGTATTCTAAAAATATTTACTACCTTAAATAAATTGATATTATATTCCATTCAATTAATACAGTAAATAATTAATACCTTAAATAAATTGATATTATATTTCAATCAATTAATACCCTAAATAAATTGATATTATATTTCATTCAATTAATACCTTAAATAAATTAATATTATATTGCATTCAATTATTTAAATAACCAAACAAGAATTAAAACCTAATTAATTCCAAATACATAACTTATAAAAATAAAATAAAAACATTAAATTTAAATATTGTCATACAAAACATAAATTTAAAACTACTATTTCGATGGTCCTGGTCCATTCCGCAAGACTTCATAATGCCATCGATTGTAACCTCCCTCCAACACATCCTCCATCAACTTCATCAACTGTTCGTTCGTATCATCATCAAGAGTATACTTACACTGTTACACATATATGCAAATAATTAATTCTAACATATAACAAAAAATTTCACAAACTTAATTATTGATCCATTTTCCAAGAACGCCACTCAGCAGTAGAACAATTATTTCCCATGGCTACAGCAATCGCATGTGCGAACTCAAAAAGCTGTCGTGGATCATTTGGGTTGGCAGCGGGCACGCTCTCATCCTTGTTTTTATCCTCCATCCCAGCACGAACATAATTGTGAAGAATAAGGAGAACAGAAATGTGAAGAATAAAGAGAGTAGAAGCATATATTTATAGGAAAGTTAGGGCCTTTGCGCGACAAAGGCTTTGTCATGCAAATACCCGTACTAAATTCAGTCCAGATTCCTCTGATTCACATGCATTGAATTGTCTAATTCAAAACTGACAACAACTTGTGCGACGAAGACTCCTTTGATTCCCATGCGTTGAACATTCTGCCCCAAAAATTGAAGGATCTTTGCGTGACGAAGTCTTTGTCGCGCAAAGTTTTCTCGGGCAAATATTTGTTGCGTATTTATTTCGCGCCAAAAAAAAAATCGCCCGCGGTTTTCTTGCTAAGTTTGCGCGAAGAACACCTTTTTTTCGTCGTGCAAACTCTCTTGCGCGACAAAGGTCTTCGTCGCGCAAATTTCACCAACCTTGCACGACATAAGCTCTCTTGTCGTTGCGCAAAACACCCTTGCGCGACGGATTTTGCTTTGTTGCACCAATAGTTTTTCCTACTAGTGAGACAAGCAACTTGGGCCGGTTATGGATTAATTTGCTTGTAAAATAAGAAAAATCCTAATTACACCATTCAAGAACACTGTCCGTAGTTCTTTCAAGAACAAAAAAACCTCAGAATCCGATTAAAGCCAAAACGATCTCCACTAGGGTTGGGATCGATTTCAACCGGTTTGGTGTTTTGCCGAAATCAAAAACCGAAACAAAAGTACTGCTTGGTTCGGTTTAGTTTCAGTTGGGGTTTTTTTTTTCAGTTTGGTTTGGAGTTCGGTTCTGTTTTTATATTTCATATGATGCCTAACGTCACACAACATTGCAGCTTAGTAAACAAGAGGAACTTAAAAGGCTTTACTACGCAATGAACTTAAGATGGCTTATAATAAGGATAGTGCTATTCAAAGTCATTCTTGTTAATTTTTTACCATTGATCTTCTTCAATTCATTGAATCTGATAGCAAAAAATTGAGAGGAATATGTGAGAAGTAAAAATGCGTGTATGGATAGCACTACCCTACAATAATTCACATTGTTTCACAATGCTTAAAAGCAAATAAAAGGAACTTAAAGGCATAACAACTAAAGTTTGTTTGATGTCAGTTACTTATAATTGATTCAAAAGGGAAGAACTTGCATCAAGATCTCAATTTCAATTCAACCATGGGTTTAATTCACACTTCATGAATAGAGAAATATTTACCATCCGAAAAGAGGTAAAAACGAGATCTTTGTCTAAAAAAAATGCTAATAATTGACATTGCTTCTTCAAACCAAACCTAATCTAATTCTAAGTTTTCAATCCCAAATCGCACAACAAACCTGACTGCACAGACAATAGTTTAGTTAAGTGCATGTAGGTCAGATAAAATTTTGAAAGAACAGTTCACGGTGTAGCATTGTCCATCATAGTTAAACCAAATAGAAGCATCAAACCCCAAACCCAGACCTAGTTTACATTACAAACAAGAAAAACAAAAACACACAATAACCTTATCACATGTCAAAACAAACTAATTAAGTAGATGGAAGATCCACCCAAATATCAAGAGAGCAGAGTCAGCGACTCAGCAGACCACCCAAACCTTACCTCCATTTTTAATCCTCCACAACACAACTAATGAAGTTGAGCACTCGCTTAATTCGAATTTGAAAGATACCTGCCATGGATAAAGTTTTGAAATTCCTTTCTTTCTGTGGAAGCCAAGTGCATGCCCAATCCCAAGGGAAATCACAATCCACACGAAATTAAGCCAATTGCATACCTTTGCCATATATATATATATATATATATATATATATATATATATAACTTGAAAAATAGACAGTTCAGATCGTTGAAGTTCGATGTGGTGT
Source organism: Aronia arbutifolia (assembly GCA_025448175.1). Taxonomy (NCBI): domain Eukaryota; kingdom Viridiplantae; phylum Streptophyta; class Magnoliopsida; order Rosales; family Rosaceae; genus Aronia; species Aronia arbutifolia. The sequence continues at coordinate 15,136,666 of JAOEHR010000067.1, forward strand.
AGACCCCACAACTAATTTTCATTTAACAAATATATATATAGACACAAGCTAGGCCTTGAGTGTAGTGGTTCAATTGGAATTTTATTTTTCATTTTTATTTTCCTTCCAAGAACCATTCGTTGAACTAGCAAGGAAAACAATACAGAGCATGACAACCTGAAGAATGTTAAGGTTCTATCGTGAAACCAATTATTAATATAGAGAGTAGCTCAACTACTTATAAGCATAATTTTTTTTTCCGATGTAAGATTCATACTCTTACCATGTCCCCTAATGTGTGGCTAATTTTCAAGCTATAATACGTGAACTACACAAATTATGTGATGTTGAACACGTGTCATTGTTATATTTCACGCATGAGACAATCTGCGCTGATACAATAACGAAAGTTGAGGTTTCACCATAAAACAAATTGTTAATATAAGGAGCAGCTCAATTACTTATAAGCACATGCAAGGTCTATTCTTTTCTTGATGTGAGATTTATACTCTAAACAAAAACGTCACAACCCAACGCAAAATTGTCATTACTAAGAAAATAGTCTAAAATAGCATTACCCTTTTATCCAAGCAATAATTACGCTGAATTTATCTTAAACTATGGGAAGAAAAATTTGAATTCAAAGACAATAAAAAAGCACACTACTTTAATCTCTAGCTAACTTAACTAAGTCCAAGTCTGCAAGTCTCAAAAACACTCTTAGCATACAAGAATTTCCAGTAGTGTCTTGTGTGAGCCTGATATCGGGTCCATACAAGTATTTTTCATTACAATGCAAGTTCGAATTTTGTTACGTGCATACGTTTAAGTTTGTATAAAAAAAAAGTTAATATGAGGACTCACATTTAGAAAGTAATTGGAATTTCTCACTCAGTTTTGAGTGCCTTTGAAATAGAATCCAGATTCTCTCCGGATCATTTGAAACTGAGCCTAAGGATCAAATGATCCGGGCCGTTGTAATTTGATCCAACGGCTACAATTATTATAACTTTTAAAGGGGCCTCCTGTTTGTAGTCGTTGGATCAAATTTCAACGGTTCGGATCATTTGATCTTTAGGCTCATTTTCAAATGATCCGGAGAGGATCTGGGTTCTTTGAAATAAAGTACTTATTGTTAACTACTATAAAATTACACCTACCACCAAATTTACTTTGTTTGCAATTTAAACATGGTTTAGCTTAATGGGATGGTAAACCTTTTTTCTTCAAATAATATCCCATATTTGAAGGCTTTTTAGTTGAGATTGACATAAATCTTCATTTTGATTCTTTACAATGAAAATCGATAGAAATGTCATGAGTTTGTCTATCGTAAATCATTTAGGATCTTCCATAAAAAATATGTCAACATCCTCGTTAAGTAAAGGGGTTTGTTTGACAAAAAAACCCTTAAAAAGATAATCACGTTGTCATTCACATTCCAATTTTACAAGGATATTGATATATATTTCATAGAAGAACCAAAAATGATTTATTAGGAACAAACTCAAAAGCCAATTCTATTGAGTTTGATCGTAAAAAAACATATTGAAAAGTTATATCAATGTCAAGAATCATTTGACTCAAAAGCATTTGAAAAGAGGGGTGTGCTTTCCACACACCCCTTGAAAAGATTGTACATGATATCTCTCTGCTATGGCTACTTTGCCACCTTTTTTTTTATTAAAAAGGAAAAAGGAAAAAGGAAAGAGGGAAAATGAGGATAAGCTAACATATATATGATGCTCTCTGCCCGCTGCCCCTGCCCGGATCTTGAGATTATGATCTCTCTTTGCAGTAAAATTGAAGTTTTAAACTCCTTTCATTAAAGAAGAAACATATTCAATCATGTTTGTACTAACTCGAATATAATCACGATTACATGTTTAATTAGTTGTCGTGTAATCAAAGTAATTCTATACTCTCACCTGTTACTATTACAATGTGAATGATAGAGGGAATGAGAAAGAAGAGACAATACGAATGTTGTCGATGCCTCCAATCTTTTAGTTCGCTTCACTTTTACAAAATTAAGCATTTTATGTATGTTCGGGTGAGGAATTTTCAAATTCCAAGAAACTTAGACAAAGTAATGAAGAGACGAATAACAAAAAGTTAGATAGAAAGAATCAGAAATGCATCTACATGTGCATCACAAAGGCATGTGAGAGAAATTTACGAATGACCACTTGAAAGGTGTCATTTACAAATCCTTTTGTAATGTTCATGTGGTGCATTTCTTATTCCTCCTATTTAGTTTTTTTAGATCTATTTCTTCCTCGTTATGCCTTAATTCCTTGAAATTTGGAAGTTCCTCACCCAAACTTACCCTAAACAAATGAGAAAAAGTAGAGCTCCTAGTCGTGGTTGAGTCTAACCAAGAATTTATGCTATTAATCCCTGTAGTGTGTGTATATAATACAAAATAAAAGTAATTGAGGATTTAGAAACAAAGATAGTACTTCACATTATACGAAGGGAAATACTATTAACGTTTCAAAAAAGTTACTGTACAGTCGTATGTACACAAGGGAGAAATGACACTTTGAAGAGTGCATGATATTATATTGATTACAATAGTACATTACTTTCACAATATAAAATAAAATAAAACTAAGAATAATCACTAACATTAGTTGCATAACTAAAAATAAGTAAAGACGGGACAGAGTTTTTTATTCACCTTATTATGTGTAACTGGTGTCGGTGGTATTGTCAATACTTATTGAAGTGAACTTGAGTGTCAACATATCTCCAAAAATAATAGTTCCAGGGATTTGGAACAAAGGAAACCTTGTGGACTCCGAGTTAACTGAAGGAGAGATGCTAGTGGGAAGTTCTTTGTAGGTTGTCCCCAATTTGAAGTGTGTGAGGGAGTCAATTTTGTCAGAATTCACAAGATTTATTCAATAATATGAGTGCATCGTTGAATAAAGTTGCCGACTGTAATATGTGGTCGCAGCTTGCAAGCAGTGTGATGGGAGGGTGCTCTGTTTTCAATTTATATAGGTAGGTTAAGTCGCTATATATGCCCACAAAGGTAAATAAAATGTTAATGCGCCATAGATTTTAAATTCATATATATAAGTTTTTAGTTAAAGTGGCACTTAAAGTCGAGTTTCAATATAAAATTTGAGTGCATTCCGCGTTAATAAGAAAAAATTTATTCACTCAAGAAAATAAGATTGAGTTTGGACTTAAACCATCTTTATTACACGTGTCCAAATTGTTAAACTCAAATTTGAGTTTTCACTCTTATGTTTCTTTCCATAATAAAGACTCAAATCCTAAAACTAAAATGATTTTAAGATTTGAGTCTTTGTGTTTGAGAATAAAAAAAAAACTTTAAAACTAAAGTTCATCCTCCTTTTTAGACTCATGACAATGTAGGTTTAAGAATATAACCTTGGATTAGAAATGACCTAACAATTAAAAAAAAAAAAAATAGAGCAATGGTCCTTGGATTTGAATAAGGATCCTCTCCGGATCCTCTTTGTGAGAATTCCTGAGATCCATGTATCGTGTCCGTTTATTATATATCGTGCGGTCAAAAATCATTTTAAATTTTATTATTTAAAATTGAACACAAACAATATCTGACGAAAACTGATCGCACGATATACAATGAACGGACACGATTCACAGATTTCCGAGATCTTCACCAAGAGGATCCGAATTCCTTGGATTTAGCCCTTTAAACTAAAAATCAATGAGTATTGATTTCTAAACTTGTCACAATATAGAGTAGTAGTCTTTTTAACTAATATTGATCGAAATTCCATCTAAAATAAAGCATTAAAAGGAGCGAAAAGAAAGACAAAAGTTCTAATGAAGTTATTCCAAAGAACCATTGCTCCAAAAAATATTATAATATATTCAAAAACCAATTATTTTAATTCAGATACCAATACTACAATTAGACTCAAATTTAGAGACGTCTAATTATTGAAACGAAAAGTATTACCTTCACCCTCAATCCAATCACCGTAAGTGGTAGCTCTTTTTCATTTGAGAATGACTGGCACGTGCTTGACTATCTCTGTTCATCTGGTTCCTACATTAATTGCTATTTTCTCATTCAAACTAATGGATCTTGATGTGAAAGATGACCTGACAAATCATCACAAACTAATAGGAAAATTAACCGCATAAACATGGCTATGATCTTAAAGAATTCCAACGTTCATTCTTTGATCTTGAGAGTGCACACTCGACGATCCTCAGAAAGCCGTTACATATATGATAGAATTATAAGTAACTGATGAATGCTGAATATTAGAGCAGTATTACATTTGTTATCTATTTGTGCTATGTTTTTAATAAAAGTACGACTTATCAACACAAGTGGGTTCCATCTTTATTAGAGAAATAACATATATAATAGTACAAATAGATAATAAAAACAATATGTGGGTCCCATTCCTAATTAAGCTTGCAGGCATGCATGCAACGTTTGTATATAACTTTAGGAGTTTAGTGTTAATGTTATCAATTTGCTATTAGAAGTCAGAATGCATTTTAATTTATCATTGGCTTTGGCTCTATATAAGTTGATGGATTAG
>JAOEHR010000067.1:15169879-15182708 GCA_025448175.1 Aronia arbutifolia
CCACCAATGTCCCTTACATTGCTCAATTCCCCAAACAAGGCTATTGTCTCAATTATTTAGTCTCATTTATTGTATGGATGCACCTACATACCCTAAACAGGGATCAAGCCATTCGTAGTTCGCACTAGTACTTCAAAGCATTCACAGAAATTATATGTAGGTAATATGCATAAGTTAACTTAAAAACGTTTGTGGAATTATCAATCATATGTGTATATACGATAAAAAGGAAAAGACCCACTCACCTGAGGTCCACGCTACAACTCCCTAGCATGAATATCAAGACATCACGAACCAACGTCGCCTAGAACAATTATCAAATCACATCTCAGGGTTCTTACCGATAGAATACATAATTTACATAAAACACATCCCTACGTAAGTCAGTCTGGAAGATCTGCATCACGGATTTCCGATCCGTTATTTGAAAAAATCCACATTATGTTCCTAAAACAACATCCTAATGTTTGATTACGATCCAACGGTCGGATCTCTGCCAATTGCCAAAACCAAGTGGCAGTCAACATTGTATGTTATGAACTTACAAATCCAATTCGGGAAGATCCGTACGTCGGATTCCCAATCCGTAAATTTCTATAGTCTTCACATATTATGTACTACAATGTAATAAAGTTTGGTGACGATCCAACGGTCGGATCGTTGATTCACACTTTTACCAAATAACGTAACGTAGAGAATTTATGTTCCAACCATCAACCTATGTCAAACAATTACCAAGACTGAAATCAAGGCATCTAATTTAGCATAAGAATGACATCGATGGCCCCCTGGCCACGCGCCGCCGCACGCGCCCCTGTTGGTGGCAGTCGGCTGTCCCGACTCGCCGGAAAATTCAACTATTTCCAAAAATTCTCAAAAATTACAGAAATGAAGATCTCAAAGAGTAGAGAAAACTTTATACCTGAGACCAAGTCCAATTTGGCCTGGAAAGGCTCCAATTTGCCTCGAACCCGCTGGAAACCCTATAAATGGGTGGCTTCGAATCGTCACCTCCGGTGCCCCGCCGCCCCTACCATTGTTTGGGCTTTGTTCCAGCCATCTAGGGACGGGTTTTTGTGGAGGTAATTGTAAGAAATCATTTCACAATGGATGGATTTTGGGCAAGGTCTCCCGCGACACCCATCTCTATTTTTTCTTTGTATCAAAATACCATCAAATTCCCTCTAATTTTTTGTGGAACTAGAAGAGAGAGGGCCAATGTGATGATTGAGAGCGGTTTATAGGTCCAATTCGTCGGAAAATTGGACGAGAAACGGCGAGGAACCGCCAGTTTGAGGAGACAGGTCACACAGGTTTTGGGCCAGGATCCGTGATCCTGTGCACCCTCTTCCCCTCATTTTCCTCCTGGTTCTTCTCTCCCATTCGTCACTCTCTCTCTCTTTCTTCCCTTATTGGGCAGTGCTCATCTTCTTTCTCCCCCTATCCTTCGCTGCCATCAGGCAGCCTCCTCCCCTTCTCTTATGTTTGTTTCTTAACCAAATATAATCTTCAAATAATATACTAGTACTTATGAAATATATATAAAATAATAATAATTGGTCATACCACTACTATAAATCCGCTTATGCATGCCCTACGCACCCAAATTGCCGAGTACTTCAGGAATACACTAAAAGAATATTTCGTACATCTCATAACACGTTGATCAATGGAAGTCAATACCCTCGCCTCTAAGGGCATTTTCGTCAATTCCCTCGATTAAAATAAATAAAAACGAAATTTTAGGGACGGGTTGTCACAATAATAGTATTATGATGAGGGATTTTAAATTTATAGGATTATAAATCTCATAAAATATCAAACAATTAATGTCAAAACTATAAAAATATTAATATTAATGGTAATATAATGAGGTGTACAAAGTCAAGGGACTTTGATCAAACTTTGAAAATCATTAAGGTTTTAGTTAAAGAGTATATATAAAATAATAATAATTGGCCATACCACTACTATAAATCCGCTTATATGCATGCCCTACGCACCCAAATTGCCGAGTACTTCAGGAATACACTAAAAGAATATTTCGTACGTCTCATAACACGTTGATCAATGGAAGTCAATACCCTCGCCTCTAAGGGCATTTTCGTCAATTCCCTCGATTAAAATAAATAAAAACGAAATTTTAGGGACGGGTTGTCACAATAATAGTATTATGATGAGGGATTTTAAATTTATAGGATTATAAATCTCATAAAATATCAAACAATTAATGTCAAAACTATAAAAATATAAATATTAATGGTAATATAATGAGGTGTACAAAGTCAAGGGACTTTGATCAAACTTTGAAAATCATTAAGGTTTTAGTTAAAGAGTGTTAGCGACTAGGGACCGCATCCAAAATATCCCTAAAACAATTTGAACGATGAAGGAAGGTTACGAACAGTTTTTTACGTTGGTTGTGGAGTTGCAAGTTCGGAGCCCATTTGCTTTCATCTCATATTATAGCAATGCCCTTGGCACTCAATGATGTGCATCAAAACCAGATCCAATTTGCTTTAGAAAGAGGAATTCCAGTGTATCTTGGTGTTCTAGGAACCAAAAGGCTTCCTTACCCAAGCAAATCGTTTGAACTTGCTCACTGTTGTAGAGTTGATCGGCTTCAACGAGATGGAATCCTTCTTCTTGAGCTGGATATGTTGCTCAGACCAGGAGGCTACTTTGCATACTCATCTCCTGTAGCATATGCACAGGATGAGGACGATCTTAAAATATGGAGAGAGATGAGTGCCCTTATGGATGCATTCGATATTGTGTTGTGAGTAACTTGATTCCCTACTTTGACAGGTGTGAAGCCTATTCAACATACCCCCGGACTTATGATTTACTCCATGCTTGAACTGTATTCTCAGACAAAGAAAAGAAATAATGTAGTGCTAAGGATGCATTGTTTGAGATGGATCGCATACTGAGGCCCACTGGCTTTACAATCATCCGCGACAAACAATCAGTAGTAGATTTCGTTAATAAGTATCTAACGACATTGCACTGGGAAGCAGTGGCAGTATCCGACACCAGTTCAGATGCAGACCAGGATGGAGACGACGTTGTGTTTATTATCCAAAAGAAAATATGGCTGACACGTGAAAGCCTCAGGGATTCGGAATAGGAAAATGCTCATCGGTCCCCATTTCGGTTTCCCCATTATTTTTCTGCTGACTCAAGGGATTAAAAGCAGGGTCCCAAGCAGAGTTTTAGTAAACAGTAAATTTTGTAGCATTACAATGATGCATGTTTACATCTTTTGCTCTCTTTTTTTTTTTAGTGATTTTAATATTTTTTCTTTTTTTTGGAGATCTTTTTTTTTTTGTTATATTGATTTAATTGATGAAGCAAGGACTAACAGCATCTATAGGCAATATCGTGAGGCAAGTATGGCAGCATATGGTTTAGCTTAGATACTTATAATCAATCTTGTGTCTGGTTTAGAAATTTTTCTCTTTTCGTACTCCTTTGTTAGAATTCAATACGTATAATTTTAAAATCTACTAAAATATTTGTGACTAAGGGAATGAGTTGAGCTCAAGTGCAAAATCACATAACCTAAGTTACTCTGTAGTATTTGATCTATATTTCGTATTTAAATAATTTAAATAATTTGACTCTCTTGAATTATCAACTTGAGGTCACATCCCATGTCATGGGTGTATGTAATTGGCCAACTCATCCAACCTTAACTCTTGATGGCCGTGACAGATTGTTCTTGTTTGGATCAGAAGAATCAACAAAGTAGCCAGTTCATTCTGTGATGATATCGTGCTTATGAAATCACAGCAACCACATACGAGGTTGAAGAGTGAGGAATTTAAAAAGCTCGGTTTTGTTTTTATTTTTTGTGCTTGAGATATGATGGAGGGGTTGAGGATAAAGTAATGTTCTAAAAGACACTAGGTGCTAATCAGGCGGCGGGCTGAGGCCTAGCGCCTAGGCGGGCGCCTAGACGGACTAGACGAATTTAAATAAATATATAGTATTTCGTGTAAATAAGTGTATGTTTATACTTAAAATATATATAATTTCATCATAAACTAGAAAATAAAATGACATGTATATTATGAAGTATTGGAACATAATGAAAACATGGGGAGCAAATGTATAATAGGTGTTTATTTAAGTGTTCAATAAGTCTCTTACAATTTATTGGAAATAATAAAATGCAAAATAAAAGTTATATATTTTCTATCTAAGTGAGTCGCAACCTAGGCAGGTGTCTAGGTGGGTCTGGGCGGGCTAGGCAGGTTCCTAGGCAGTCTAGGCAGGCACCTCAGCAGGTCTAGGCATCCTTTCTTAATTTTCAAACGCCTAGTCATTAATCGGGACGGTGGCCAGCTGCCTAACGCCTAGGTGAGGCTTAGGCGGCGCTAGGCAGGGATTTTTAGAATAGTGGGATAAAGTAGAGTGGAGGAAAGTTACAATATTTTAGATGTAGAAGAAATGTAAATGAACACATGATGAAAATAAAAACTAAAAAAATATTAAGTTGTTTTCACTTCCAAATTGTATTTTCACTCACCCTTCTTTATTTCTTCACCTCTTTCTCTCTCCCACCTTCGTCCATCACTTCTCCCATGTAATTTCCAAATATTTTAAACACAAAACGTAAAAACTAAAATTAAAAAAAAAATAAGATGGTTATCAAACGAGTCCTAAATATATGTACTTAGTAGGAGACGATTCTTACACTTTCATTTTCATTTATCTGCACTCATGTATTTATTATTATTCAGTAATTGAGTTACAAATGAAAGCAAGTTCACAAAATTATGGAAAACAATGGATATAAAATGAGTGGGATTTTATCACAAAAAATCCCAGCACACAGTTAAGGTATATCCTATTAGGTTTCCGATGCGAGACTTGTGACATAATATCATGTTTTTTACTTGAATTTCCCTATTCTGTAGGACACAGAGGGCCCCTTATCTGGGTTCATGAAACTTTCTATATAGGGCCTACATAAATTCTCACTTCTCTTTGTCCTTCCTTTTTGTTCTCTTATGTTTGGAATTCAAATTTTCCCAAAGACAGCATGTGAATTGTGATTGTTGTTGCCAGCTGCCATGTAAAAACACGTGGCACAGAAACCTTTACAACCTTTGGATTTGTCTTGCCGTTTGGCCAAGCACAAAAGATGAATATGATTCGAGTTGGGCCGATTCGAGTCCAAAATATTTTAGAAACATTTTATTTGGTTTAACTTCTCATATATATGTGTGCGTGTGTGTATATGCCGAGTAAATTTCATATATTGTGCTCAATAATCCACCTTCAAATCTCCTCTTTTTAGAAGGAAGTTGGTTGACAGAGGAAGACATATTAAAACATTGATTGAATTGGCATTATTTTTAGCTCAAATGTTTGTGTAATGAAAGATCGGTAAGCAATTTGAGCCGTAGATGTTATGACTAGTTTCACTCAAGCTTTCACATTGAAGATGAAAGGCAAAGCGTAAAGTCCAACCAACGTTTGTTGTTCTAAGGTAACTAAGTCATAATCTTAAGTTTAGGATGGTGAATTTGACTTACATACCATACATGCACTAGTAGGAAACTCATAACATCTTTTTACTTAATTTGATGCGCCGAGTGCCTTAATGTGCTTAGAATTGCATAAAATTGTTGGAACTTTAACGAAAAGCTCCTGGTATTGTTCACTTTAACGAAAAATCATATTTTTACACTAAAAAGTCAATATTGGTACTATTCACTTTACCCTTTATTTTGTCCTTATCATTAAAACTCAAAGTTTTCAAGCCATTTTCATTAGTTTTCCTTAAAATTTTAGGAGCATGCTTTTAAGGTTGTTGGATACTTTGTAGCAAAGTATCAGCTCCATGTGAGCTCAGGAGGATGAGAAATGCCCAAGTTTAAATCTTCTTACCAACTAGCTCTTGGTCTAGTGATATTTCTTTTCTCAATATTTAAAGAGACTCTAAGTTCGAGACCTCTCCTCAATTAATAAAAAAAAAGTACAGATCTCCTTCCTTCCTCTAAATTAATCACAAACAAAGTGATACATAAACATATGACTTCAGCCTTCTGGTATGATGCTCCTAGTTGAAATACTAGAAAAGTAATTTTGAAAGAAGTACGATCCTATCCATAGCTTGAGTAATTTGGCAGGATAATGTGACAAATTGAATTGTCAGCAAAGACCATTGGCCCGATGCTTCTTCCCTCCAAAAATACTCCATATGGCTATATATTTAATATTTGTCTTAGTGTCCTATTGTTTGTTAAAATAAAACGTGATAAATTAATTTCTATAGCCTTCACAACGTATTAACGATTGTTTTTATTATATTGTATATTTAAATTAAGGAGTGGGTGATTTAGACTAAGCCGCACAATAAACTTGATTTTGTATTACCACGAAAATCGAATCTCAAACTTCTTAGTCATAAGTGAAAATGATTACCACTCACCTCCCACTAGATTGGGCTAAGATGCATTCAAATTATCCTTAAGGCATATATTTATATATATTTTTAATATGTTGTCGTTACAATGACGATTCTCTTAAACGATCTTAACAAACATATAATCATAAAATGTATATATGTGTGCGCGAGCGTAGACTTTTTATCCAAAGGGTTCCCCGTTATTTTGTAAAAATTGGACTAGTTGGGGTTAACTTTACATCGAACTTCGACGATCTGAATTGTTCATTTTTTATGCTGCACTTCGTAGATAATTTTTGCAAAAAATCAATTCAAGGCTATATATGTGTGGATATGTATGTGTGCATTTTTTTTTTATAATCTGTATGAATGCATTGATTTACTGAAAAGAGTCCCCATAGTGATACCCAGGTTCTAAGGAAACCGCTCCTACTCAACTAATCAAGTTGGCCAATGTCTGTGGGACAAAGCATGTTGTGGGGCTATCTTTGCCTCATTGCATGTCTGTAAAGCATGATTGAGTAGTTTATGCTAATAACAGTCAATAATCATAATCTCACTCACAATTGTATAATTAATTAGAAGCTAATCCAGAAAATAAAAAGAAATTAGAATAAAAAGAAAATGTCGCGTCCATCTAAAGAGAAGGATCGTCCCTAAAGTCAAACCGTAATTTCTGCTTACAGCTGTTACTTTGAATCACATTCCACTAATTATATATGAGCTTTGTTGAATTAATCCCCACTTCATCAACTAAGATATGTGTTGGAAGTTTTGATTAACTAAAATCTACTTTTCAATGCACTTTTTCATTGGGATCCGTTGCATGAGATTTATGTATTGCATGCAACTTATAAAATGATTTTTGTTTTTTTTTTTTGTGATTAGTTGATATTATATGTTTGCTTCGTATAAATTATTTCTTTTTAAGCATAATAGTAGACCTCTCAAAGTAGTTTAGGTTTAGGGTTCTAAAAAATTAAGAATTCTCCAAGTAGTTTAATTCTTTCAAAGTCACTAGTACAAATTAGGGTAATTTACCCAATGATATTATCAATCTCAACCAGGTCCTTTTCTTGTACATTAGAAGCAATCGAAGTCTTGACCTATTTTAATTCTAATAAATCACAGTACCCGCCCTCTCTATGACACCCCGCTATACTTGAAACATCCTTCAAATTTGCAGTCACAAATACAGTCCCTTTCAATGCATGCAGCATTCTTGAATATGTTTGTGTAAACTTAATTGCTTAATCTTACGACAAGAGATATTAATCGTAGAAGTGATATTGCAGTACAAGTACAATTCTTATATGATAAAACAAGAGATATTGACCAACAATTATATGATTATTTAATCTAAATTATCAATTGTATATATCATTAAGCAGCAGTGTTGGAAGAGGACCTTTCTCCCCCATCCCCTTCTTCCTTTAATCTTAGTTTTGTATGTTTTTTTAAATTTAAAACTACATTTCAAAAAATAAATCTTTTTATTTAATCCACGTGTGCCATGTTGGCACACTAACGGAATTTTTTTACTTAATCTAATGGCATGGACAAATTGATGAGTAACTATATAGATAGAGGACCAAATTGATGAATTTGAAACATGAATAACCAAATTAATAACTTGATATAACATAAGCGACCATTTGTGATAAAAACTCATCATTTTATCCGAAAAAGGCAAGGGTCGAGACTATAATTTCTTTCAGTTTTGGTCATCTTCACCATCCTAAATTATGACAACAGTCCATGAGGGCATAATATAAGTCATAAAATGATCAAAAGGCATGTCAAGGGGTACATGATTTTAGCCAAAAACCTTATAAATTACAAATGAATTAAAAACTATGATCCATATATTATTATATATGACATGGAGTGGAGGGTTTCCAATAGTAAAGTGACAGGTTCCATATCACAAATAATAAAAGCATGGTATAGATATGAAACATGTGACCTCATGTGATTTAGAAAGTGATATTGTTTTCGGCTGCCTAGTCATGCAAATCCCTTTTGTAAGCACTAGACAAAACAAACTGTCACTTGTATTATGATTTAATAATATTTTATTTTATTTGTTAGTGATAAGTTTAAAATTCGGCTCTCACAAATAAGAAGACCAAAACTTAAGAATAAAGACTCGTTGTACAGCTTAATTGAAATTCGCATTCTCTCAATATCGTTGTAGCAAAAATAAGTGAAAGCAAAGAAATGTTTTGAGGATGTTCGCTTTCCCCATGTCAAAGGGTTTGCAGCATTTCAGGCGGAAGTCAAGGATTTGAATGTGTTTGTGAGAAAATCATAGTTTTATATTAGTTTAGGTGAAGCAGCTTAATAAAAAGTCAATGTTTGGTCAATTATTCTGGACAGTTTTGCCAATGGATATGCCATTATTCTTAGTGGTCCAGCTAAGCACACTATATTATGCACCGTCTCGTTGATATTGTTTTATATTAGAAATGTTTTAGTTGTACTTCGGTACTTTGCCGTATGAACATTGTTTGGATCAAACTGATTGTATTATGATCAATGATGGATTTAGAAAAATATTATTTGGGGGATAGTAAGAATAGCACGTACAGTGTGAAATTTTTTATGGGTGGAATAGCATGCAAATTGGCATTTCATCGAGCCTTATAAGTCTGAGGTCATTTGCCAAGTTTGTCAACAGATGCCAACAACTTTCGAGCAAACATGTTCACTGACGTCAATAGCTTTTGAACGAGCATGCCGACATACGCTTACATATGCGGAATGAGCCTATCAACAAATGCACATAGCAACGCATACAAAGGCATGAGGCTAGCAGCTACCCCGCCTAGTACCTATAGAGGCAATTCGTCAAGCAATTTGAGGGCGACTTTCAAGGGCATCTCAGATTTTCAAAAGTCATCACTCAGCTCTTTCATTAAGGATTGCTAAGCTTAGGGGGTCAGCTGACTCACCTTGCCCCAAGGTGATCCACCACTAATTATGATGTGTAGAGTTTTTAAGGTTCTTGACAGACTTAAGAATAGAAATTTGGTGCAAAGCATAGACATATAATTGGAATCATTGCAGATTATGTATCTAATTTGTCTTTCTTATAACATGACTGAAAATTCTATAGATCTTATATGCATTTCATGCCATACATCTTATTCCTTTCATCATGCAACAACAGTTAAGAGAAATTTTTATATACATGTTTCATGTCACCCCTCTTCTATCTCTCTCATTGTTTACGTGACATGCAGCAAACGCAAATATATTTTTTTGATAATTGTAAACAATGAATTATGATGATAAATGATGTATCTAGACTCACTTCTAAAGTGCTTTACCAAGTTCACCTAAAAAAAAGTGCTTACTTCACCTAAAAAGAAGCACCATTATCGAGTGAGATCCCAAGAATGAAATCGCATTGTTGAAATTAGGGGTGTGCACGGGCCGGACCGGAGATGACATTTTATAATATAGGAACCGGATCTTACCCGGCCCGGTTCGGGTCGGGTCCACCGGTCCTTTTTTTTGTTAAATTAAAAAAAAATTAAAATTTGCACAGATTCACTACCAGTACCAGTGCACACTGCATTTGTGCAGATTTTGCACAAATTCACTCCCTAGTCCTTGCAATGATTCACATCCAATCCAAATACAAAGTCCAACATCCAAATTCATAGATTAACAATGCACACCAATCAAATAAAGAGAGAAAAAGCACACCAATGTCATGAAATTACCACAAAATATTAATCATCTCATAATCCATGAACTTATGCTTTCAAATTCAGGATGTGTTGTATACATATAGAAGAAATTTTAACCCAAACTCATTCTACAGCTGCTAAAAATAGGTTATTTAACACGTTATTTAACACTTTCAAACTATTAAGTGATAAGAAAAATAGTCCAGCCACTAATGTGTATTGCAATTACCATATGTCAAGCATACCTATTCAAAGTTGCTCAAGTACAGAATCAGGATTCAATGCATTGACAACCTTTTCAATTGTTGTAGACGTGACAGAACAGCGCTGTATGCTCAAGCTGCAAAGAGCTACAAAGCAAAGTCCATATAAGTAGGGATGATTTAGTGTTACTTTGAACAAATTCCATTAAAAGAACTAGATTTACCAAGAAGCATATATGCTACTACACATCAATAAGGAACAGAAAAAGTTTAAATGCTTGAGCTTCACAGAAAGCACTTTACCCTTGCAATTTTCCAAGATAATGGAGAGGCAAGATGCACATCTATCAGTGAGAGGATTTTCAAAGATATTGAGCACTTCCAATAGAGCAAATAGCGAAGGGCATTCACAAATCTAAAGATTGAAACACAGAAAATGGTTGGGGACTGATAGTGAGTACAAAAAGGCCTTACCATTGTCCTACTAACAGAAAATTAAATTATATAGTTCCTACTAAAATAGTCATCATTGCATATAATAAGACTAGAAAAATCCATGATCCTATAGTCATTGCATATAATCAAGTTTCAGTCTTTAACTGGTTACGGGGAAATTATTCATTTGCCATGATCCCTACAAATTTCACCAAACGTATACATTCATCTTATTATCTTACTTAGTAAAATCCCAATTTAACAAACCCTTCAAACCAATTCAATCAAACCCCCAAATCACCCAAAAATCAAACATTAGGTTTTACCTTCTTATCCAGACTAGCGGTAACAGATCAATTATATACGCAGAGATGAAAAATCGAGAAGATGAGTGGTGGGGTGACTGGGTTTTGTAACTGAAAGTCTGGGATGTCATCGAAGTTGTTGGGCCGTCGTGGTGGTCGCCAGGGCTGTTGTGATGTCGGAGTGGTGAAATGGAGGGTCTGAGATGGCGAGAGAGAGTGAGAGAGTCGAAGTCGAATCGAATCAGTCAGATAGGTAGTGGGACTCGTGGATGAGGAAACCTAAAACCACCAGGGCTGTCGTGTTGTCGGGGTGGTGGAGGGGAAAGTCTAAGACGGTGAGAGAGATTCCAGTGATAGAGTGAGAGAGTTGAAGTCGAATCGAATCAGTTAGATAGGTTGTGAGACTCGTGGATGAGGAAACCTAAAACCAACGACTAAGATTGGATGGAGAGATGATCTCTTAAATCTCGTCTGTCCATTGTAATTACAAACGGGCCGGTCCGGGTACCCACGGTTCCTATACTTTTGGAACCGGCCCGAACTGAAAACTTCGAAGGCCCGCCCTGTTCTGTTTTTACAAAATTAGGAACCAACCCGTACCCGCCTCGAACCTTGATTACCCGCCCGGACCCGCGGTTCCTATACCTGTTTGCCCACCCTTAGTTGAAATGTCATTCTAAATTTAAAAACACACTAAAGAAACATTCTTGCATGAAATCTTTAGAACTAGAAATCGTTTGACCATTTATTATTCTTATGAACATTTAAAAAAATATTCGGATACTATTCGGTGATAAAATTATTTTTAGGCTTATTAATTGAGTTGCACTCTGAAATTGTTATTTAGTCTCACTTTACCCTCTGAAACTGGTTTTGTCTCACTTTGCCCCATAAAATTGTAATTTTTGTCTCATGTAGTCTTAGTTCACCCTATTTTCATCCATTCTATCAAATAAACATTGAATTCAAGGGTTGTTTTGATATTTTATTTTTTACACAACATTTTGCCTCCATCTTGCCTGCTAAAACAATCTCAATTCCATTTTCGATAACTCTAATTAACCCCTCATTGTCTGTCTCTATTGCGGATTTATGCAGAGCCGTACTTGCAGCCACTGGATTCAATGAGCGTCTTGAATTATATTTTGAAACGCTACCCAATATTTTCTTCTAAAACAACATATTATTCGCTTTTGCTAACGGCTGCAGCTACAGCTTCACACCAATTCGCAAGAAAGATATACGTGGAACATGAGAAAGGTGAAACCCAGCACGAAGTAATACGGAAGGAATATGATGGATCTCTTCCCAGCTTTGGCAACCTCGTTGCATGGTTCATAGATGCTCCCTTCCATCTGTTTCATGCGAACTCCAGACGAGATCGCGTGGCTATACGTCTCAAGGAAATCCTGAAATATCTTATCAGAATTAATCTTGACGTGAGCAGTCTTGAAGTAGCCCACTTTACTGGAAGACTCACCTTGACGATACAAGGGCAGATGATATTCATCACCTTTACAACTAGAGGGAGACATACTCGAAAAATTTCTTGCATGGAAGGTACAAGAAAAATATTCAGAAGGTGGCTCGAAGGAAAAAATACAAATATATATATATATATGTGGGATGTCGAACGGCAACTCAACACCCCACTATCTTCTTGCCCAAGACAAGAGAGACGCCAACCTCACTACTATCTCCCTTAGCATTCAATAACCTAGATGCCCACTACCTTCTTTAGTCTCTCACATGCCAGTGAGACAGACC
>JAOEHR010000067.1:15184339-15201565 GCA_025448175.1 Aronia arbutifolia
CATCCCCTATCAGCATGTGGGGAGTGGAAGCCAGACCCACCCAAATGAGAAGACTTCAACTTTCCAAACGGCAGCGGTGCCTCCCCATGCCTTACAGAATGCTTCGCCAAATCAACAGACGTATCAATCTCAGGGCAAGAGGAAGGACTTCCTGAGATAAACCATGGTTGTTCTGTAAGATTCAGGAACCTAATCCAGCAAGGAATCAACAAATTTCCTATAATCTTGGAGTTCTTGCAATCTAAAGATTGGCGTGCGGCGTAATTAATCACACTCCTAAGAGGATGCAATATCTTCTTCCTAGATATCCTCTGGGATTCTCCCGGTTTAATAAGGATTCTACCATCATAAAAGGTCATCTCCTCGACTGGTATAAATACACTATTCTGGAGTTCATCTCTGGTAAAACAATATTTGCATACTTATTCTCTTACCCACTGCTTGAGTCTTAATATTGTTTACTAACTTGACAGTCGGAGAGCCTTTCACCAACACATCTTTCTGGTCTTGGGCTTGCTCTTTGTGTTTTCTTTTACAAGTTAACGAGTTTGGGCATCTACATCATGAAATAAATTATCGAAGTGTCTACTAACTCGAAGGGAGTAACATCTTGGCTCACCAGTACTTTATCATCGAGATGAGCATTGGGGCTCTCCGATCTAGGGGAGGGCACGGGCCAAGCTGGGCCTAAAATTGAAAGGACCGGACTAAACCCGCTTGAAAATACAACGGGCTGGGCCGGGGCGGATTTTATTATTTTAAAATTGAGAACCAAACCTAACCCGGCCCATATAAAACGGGCCGGTTCCTACGGGTCCAATAGCTACAAACTCTGTTTTTTTCCCCTAATTTCAGTATCCAGATTCTTCCCAGTATCCACCATCGCCAAATCCAACACCTAGAACTTATTCATGACCCTTTTGGAAGGCAAAACCCTAACCCTAACATTCACAACCCCGGAGATCCGCGCCACTTCCATCAAGCACCTCCTATACAAAATCTTCAAATACAATTTCGAATTCATCAAAAAATAAAATAAAACTGAATCCCTATGAGAACCAGAGACGTCGTCTTCCTCACGGATCGAACCAGAGACATCGTCTTCAAGCATTTCTCGCTAACCCTGACACACAAATCAAACCAGATACGTCGTCTTCCTCACGGATTTAAGACCTCCACCCTCGCCATTACAAATTACATCGAATCAAAACAAAATCAGAAACCTGCAAAATTCCTAAATCAGAGACCCTAAATTCTATTGATCATTCTTCGCAAACCCAAAACAAAAAAATTGAAAATTTAGAGAATATAAATACGAAATTTAATTCAATCAACCCGTGATGGTTTCGAAAATCCACAGAGGGAGAGAGAGAGAGAGAGACTTACGACGTCGCCGACGACTGTTATACGAGCCGAGCTACAGCAGAGGCCATGGAAGCGCGCGTGGCGATGTGGTTGGAACGAGGGTGGGGTGTCAGATAGATCGAGGGAGGAGACTCGGAGTGGTGTCGGAGACATCGAGGGTGAGGGGAGACGGCGAGGACGATGGTGATGATGGTTGGCTTATAGTGGTGTCGAAGAGATCGAGGAAGGAGACTCGGAGTAGTGTCGGAGAGATCGAGGGTGGGGTGAGTTTGACAGTTGAGTGAATGGGTGGGTAGAGAGATATACAGATAGAGGATTATTTATTTAGGTGGGCAATGAACGGTTCGGGCCGGGGGCTCGTTTTCTCCAATTTTTAAAACTGGCCCATCCTGTTATTTACAAGGACTCGGCCCACCCCGCCCCGTTTTGTATTTATAATTTTTGGACCCGGCCCGTACCCAGCCCGAACCTCAAGGATCCACCCCCGACCCGCGGGTCCAGGACCTGTTTGCCCACCCCTACTCCGATCTATTTCTTTTCTTTTTAGAAGGTTTGCCACCTACAGATTTCTTTGTGGCACTTTCAAAACGTTTTATTTTCTTCTTCTCCAACCTTGAGGTTTCTATGACCTTCTTTAGATCATTCCCATCTTTAGCATCCATTGCGCTAACCCAAGACAAATTTTGGATAGAATGGTTGGTGCACAAATCAGTGATGGTGTCCATCCTATGCTTTCTAGTTTTCTCTAGGGTTGTGAGCCATTTTCAATTCCAGTGTTCGAGGGGGATAATTTTGAAGGCCTTATCAATTAACTGAGGGCGGCACTGGCCGATAATTATACCGTCGTTACGGTTGAGGCCAGTGGATGAAATATTTCGAATATTGGGTTCGAAAATATCTCATTCCCAATTTCCGTCTATAATCAAGACATCTTTATACTAGTCCTTCTCATGGCACGGCAAGTCGGTTATGTAGGCTGGTCATCTGACTTTGGGTCTCCATTGAAATAAGTAATGTGGACCGGAGATTTTGTGTGAAATTTCATTCCTGGATTTCACTGTTATAATCTACGTATTTGTATTATTGAGATTTTATGTTATTTTTCGAGAATTTATATTAATTTATTTGAAGTTAGATTTTAATTAAACTAGTTACGAAGTTTAAAGTTTGGAAATTAATTACCTTAAATTCGTAGACTTTTCGAGGTCACAATTTATATTTTTGAATAGAGCTTGATCTTATGAACACGTAGGTGCAAACTGTTTGTGAAATAGAGTTATAACGAAAGAGTTATTAACGTTTGAAATTAGAGACATTTTTGTAATGTTGGCCTTATCTAGAAGACTCCAGATTTTCTGGAGCAATGGATGTGCCACATGTGTGGCTGTGATAGAAATGAAAGGAGAGAAAAGGAGAGGGAGACGAATCAGAGGGGGGAGGAAAGGAAGGGAGCCAATGGGATAGGGAAGAAAGGAGGGGAAAAGAGGGAGAAGAGAATAAGGGGATTATCCTCAACCTATTTTTCTCCTTTTTGCCGACCCGACCCGACCGACGGAAACAATGGTTTCCGATGCTTTCTCCAGCCAAATTCTAATGAATTACACTGAGACACCACCTAGAAAATACCCCATGACCTTTTCTCTACCAATTTCACCCAAAAAATGAGGAGAATTGGCCTTGAATTGGTGAAAACCACACTAGTGGGTGCGGTGGTACCTTGTTGAAGATCCACCATTTCTGAAGTGTTTCTCTTCGATCACCACCACCATTAGACTCCCCTTGAGGCCTGGAACAAAGCCGAAACAACTGTAGGGCGGCGGAGCACTGGAGGTGACATATCGAAGCCACCCATTTCTAGGGTTTCTGGCGGGTTTGAGGGAAATTGGAGCTTTTCCTGGTCAAATTGGGATTAGTCACAGGTATGAAACTTGCTCCACTCATAGAGATCTACATTTCTGTGAAATTCGGTAATTTTTGGAAATAGTTGAATTTTTCGACGAGTCGGAGCGGCCAGCTGCCATGTGTGGTGGCGCATGGGCCGAGACCCCACCTACTATTCCTAGGATAATTTGGATACCCCGATTCTATATGTGATGTACGATTGATGAAATCTCGTCGTTTAAACATAGTTTTGTTAAAGACCGCCACTTGATCAATATATGAATCAACGATCCGACCGTTGGATCGTCATCAAACTTTAATGCGTTATAGAACGTAATATTTGAGGTTAGTTGGAACTGATGGATCAGGAATCCGACATACGGATCTTCCTGAATTGGATTTCTAAGTTTGTAAAACTAATTGTTGACCGCCACTTGAATTTGAGATTGGCGGAGATCCGACCGTCGGATTGTGATGGGATTTTAGTATGTTGTTCCATGAGCATAATGAAGTCCTGAGGAAGTTATGGATCTTAAATCCAATCAACCGATCTTTCGGATCAAATTACGTAGGGTTGTGGACCCTACCGTTGACCGAGAGTTGACTTTTGGTCAACATGTCTCGAAATGTTCCAAATACTAAAATTAGTACTACGGGAGACTTAAGTGAAGTCTAGTGGACCTACATTGGTTAGAGATTGACTTGAATATATGTGACATGGTTATTACCTTGATTTCTTATATTAGTATCATTCGTGAATATTACTTGGTTTTATAATGTGATTTCTATTGAAATGTGATTTTATATATTTAGCCATAGACCTATGTTTATTAAACTTGATTTGGCTTGTGTACTGATGATGATTGTGATATGTGATTTGATGTGCATATTTGAAATGTGGTTGATTTGCATAAATGGTATGATATGATGAAATGTGAGTTCTAGTAGTGGATCGTTAACCCATTGCCATGGGATTTGTTGCTTCGAAACTTGTTTCGTATCCTATTTCATTATTTCATGTCTCGATTTGTTGACCATTCTAATTTAATACTTGTGCTTTTTTTTCATTATTTGTTTCTTTGAGCCGTTGATATGTTCCTTGGCCCTCTGGTTGGTTCCGTTGAGTGATCCGGAACTGAGTATCTACTGGGGTTCCGTTGAGTGGCCCAGTTCCCTGCTCCGTCTGGATTCTGTTGAGTGGTCTGGAATCATACCATGCCTTGGATTTCTTTGAGTGGTCTAATAACCATTATGCTCTGCAATTCCGTTGAGTGGTCCGGAATCGTATCCACTTGGATTCCGTTGAGAGGTTTGGAATCCCTTCTACTCAGTGATTCCATTGAGTGGTCTAGAATCATATCCTGGTTTGGATTTCGTTGAGTGGTCCGGAATCCCATTTGGTATTTTGGTTCTGTTGAGTGCTCCGGAACCCGAGGTTGATGGATTTCGTTGAGTGGTTTAAAATCGCATAATTTGACTCAGACTCATTGGTTACTTAGATTGATTCATTTGAGACAGCTTCAGAGATGTAAGCTTCGACCGAAATGTGTCGCTTTAGCCCTGCATTTCTGTGTATTGTATGCATTATTGATTGATGTGATTGTGGTATTATGTTGAGACATAATGGTTTATGTGATGAATGTTTGAGCGTAGTGAATGACGAACTACGAATGACTTGATCCTTGTTTAGGGTACGTGGGCAGTCTAATAAAGAGGTTAGATGAAGCCATATAGTATACGAAAATTCTTACGCAGTTAAATCTCAAGTTGTACTTTGCCCATATCCTGGACGTATGTTGGGATCGGGGCGTGACATTTTGCGCATGGTATAAAACATGCAAAATTCTTGGATACCCAGTTCCTCCCTATACAAGTTGTTCAGAAGCTTGAAACAGGTGAGGATGCAAAACGACACAGGAGTCAAGTTGCAGAGAGCAACATTGAAGAAGCTCAACACTTGTTTCAAGAAGAGAGAAGGAAAATTTCAAACCCAGGTCTAAGTACGAGGGGTTTTTGGTGCATGGAGGCTCGTGATCAGAACGTTTAGGGAAATGATTTTCAACATCATGACTGCCTTCCAATTTAACAGTTCAACCGTTCAGAAGATGTTAACGGAGACTAACAAAAATTTTTACTTCTCCCTCACTTCATACCCTTACCATCGGAGGCTTAAATTGAGAATCATAGTTATCGGCAGGAGCAGGAAGTTCGTTTAGGGTTGCATCCATTGATTCAGATGAAAGCATTCGAAGAAATCGAGCATATAGATGTAGAAATGGTGGAAATTTCAATCTTGATTTACAAAGGGAAAGTTGAAGACCTTTTCGAAAGAGTTTGGGAATTTTTGTGAAGGCCAAAAAAATAGATTTGAGGATATTTAAAAGAAGTATTTCAAAATCACTTATCCGTTGAATACGGATTGTCATCAGCAAATTCGACGGCTGGATTTGATTAGAGAAAGCAACAGATAGAACTTTGTTTTTTAGGCAAATGCAACTGCTACACTATTCATCATTGCGATATTGAAGGCACGGTTCACAAGTAGTAGTGCACTTATATACGGAACGCCTTGATGTCCAAAGGTTTGCAATGAACAAAGCTAAGACGCCATACGTTTGAAGGAAGAGAGAGAACGGTTTGTATTCCGACGTACTTCGAAGGACATGGTCTTTAGGTAGATACCCATCTTCAAGAGGAACAAGTCCTTTTGGATGCCTAGTTAAAGGCAATTGTGTGACCATGATTTTTCTGGAGTTGGAGTAAGGTGAATCAAAATACGCCTACTTCAGAAGTCCAGTCATGGACTTAACAATCTTCATTCCATTGCAGAGCTGACTAAATAGATCAGTGATGCCATCATCACCTTGTATCAAAATTAGTGGATGAAGTCCGTCGGCTTCGCTAAGACACACCATGCTTGTTTCGCAAGATACGGGAATATAATCCAATAAGGAATCAACAGGTTTCCTATAATCTTGGAGTCCTTACAATCCAAGGATTGGTGTGCACCGCAAGTAATCACACTTCTAAGAGGATGCAATATCTACTTCCTAGATATCCTCTGAGATTCTCCTGGTTTACCTCAGTTATGTCATAGTTATGTCACAATCATCTTGTTCCGGAATCAGTGGGTGAAATCTGTCGACTTTGTTAAGATAACCATGTTTGGTTCACAAGATTTGGGAACCTAATCTAGTAAGGAATCAACACTTCCTATAATATTGAAGTCCTTACAATCTAAGGATTGGTGTGCGCCAAAAGTAATCACACTTTAAAGATAATGCAATATCTACTTCCTAGATATCATTTGGGATTCTCCCTGTTTAGTAAGGATTCTACTATCATAAAAGGTCCTCTCTTCGACTGGTTAAATACACCATTCTAGGGTTCATCCTTGGTAATGTAATCTCTGCATACTTATTCTTTTATGCTTGAGTCTTAATATTGCTTTACTAACATGACCGTTGGAGAGCCTTTGACTGGCACCCTTTTCCCGCGATCTTTGGTTTGCTCATGGTTGTGTGTTCTTTTACAAGTTAACAAGTTTGAATATCTCCATCACTCACGGCGGGGTGCAAATTTGATTCCTACAGAAAAGATAAAGTAGTTTGTTCCTTTACATTCATCACTTTTCTTCTTCCATTGTTAGAATTTTATTTTATTTTTTTTTTACAATGATATATTACTTTCAAATAATCTTAACTGCAAGAAGATGGATTTGAACTTGGATGTATAGACAAGAGAATTTCTATTTTAATCAATATGGATATGCCCACGTATACATGCTTAAAGAACTTTTACCTAAACGAGCTGCATGCTAATACCAACAAACAAAAATATGCATGCAAAAGTCATATGGTCCATAATAACCAAAATTCTAATGTAATCAATAACCCTAAACCTTGACTGCGACTATAAATCGATGCCAGACCGTTATAGAACTCATCCGATCTTGCATAAAGAACACGTAAAACAATTGACGGGTTTATCGACTCCAAAATTTCAACTCTACATAAAAGCGAACATTAACCTTGATTGACTTTTTATTTACAAACAATAGGATAATTTGCACAAGATTCAACTAAACTGCGAGGAATTATAATGGTTTGAATTCAGATGTAATCGTTTGAACCCATAATATAGTGGTTTGAACTCTATTCATTAAGACAATCTGCCATTTACAAATATCTTGATTTGATTTAGTAGGCAAACAACAGATCAGCACATTGCAACAAAATCCTTTAAAGTGGTGATGCATCGAAGTTTAAGGAATATAAGAGATATTGAAAAAAAAATGATAGAACGAAGGAGCTAAAATTCTTTGATTCAGTTTAAGCTTTTGATGTGACAAGTATTTACCTCTATTTTTCAGGTCTTGGTAAAACTTGCTGCAACTATTTCCCTATCAAGCCCCACCAAAACCCTTAATTATATATTAATTATTTTTCTTTGAATGGAAAATAAGAGCGGATCTCTTCTACGAAGACCATCTGATCAAGTGATCCGGATTTTTTAAATTACATCCAATGACAAAAAATTATTATAGCTTTTTAAGAGATCAAAACAGATGGGTTGTTGGATGAAATTTTAAAGGTCCGGATCACTTAATCCGGTAATCTTGGTGGAAGAAATCCGGAGAGGATGTCTTATGTGGAAATACTTTGAATGTTTTTAGAAAAAAATATATAAGTATATAGAGACAGGAAAGAAAGAAAAACACCGACAGACAGTCAGACAATCACTGAAGAAAAAAGTATTAAGAAACTAAACTAGAAAGTAAAATATTATATAGTTAATAGAGAGTGATTAGCAGGGACTGATAGAGCAGAGTCAAAGGAAGTTGCAACCTTTTGAAAAAGGAAAAAAAAAAAAAAGAGAGAGAGAAAGTAAAGAGAGAAAGAGAGAGAGAGAGGGAATGAATGAAATGGGGGAGGCATCAGAATCATATTACTCATGACATGAACACACCAAGTGCTCCTCTCTCCCCTCCACTTCCCCACTTTCTTCAACACCCAACAGACCATCCATCTCTCTCTCTCTCTCTCTCTAACTCTTTCTCTCTCTAGGGTTTTCACTCTCGCGTGTTACTACCACCATTGCCTCCACCGCACTTCTCCTGCGGGTATGTTTCTCTCTCTCCCTCCCTCTCCCTCTCCTGAATCCATATCTGATTTGCTTTGCGTTATCTAATTTGGGATTTTTTTGTATGATTCTTTCACTGTCTCTCATTGTCTAATTTGGTTTGTTTTGCCCTTTAATTATTGTTTAATTTTAGTTTGTTGCTTGGTCGATTTATGCGTTCGTGGGCAAGAAATTGTGGAGGGGAAAGTGGTTTACTTTTTTTCATTGTGTAGAATTTGGCTTTGAATTTATTGGATCGTAGAGTAGGATTCTTTTTCCTCTTCTGGTTGAGCTTGGAGTTTTTGGAATTGGTGAGTTAGGGTTTGCTTGTCTAATTGATTGGAGTACCAATGTGAGAAAATAGTAAATTTGAGATGAAAAATTTTCTGTTTAATCATGTGTATTTTTAGCTGATTTAAGGGCTTGTTTGGTTGTGGTTACCGTTACAACTTGAAAATGCTGCAGATTTCGTGCTTGGTGTGCAGATTCTAAACATGTTTCTTTTTTTCCCAGAATATTGTGTCAAAGCCACTTGTAGGGACTCTTTATTTGTTTTCCTAATCTAGTGATCAGTCCAAGTTTATGAATTGTACTTGAGTGCATGTAAGAACATTGAGCTGAAGCCACTTTGTAAGAACTCTTTTTTTGTTTTCCTAATCTAGTGATCCTTCTGAAAACAAAAGGGTGCAAGTTTATGAATTGTTTATGTGATACTTCGCACATGCTTGTTTTGACTGATTTTATTTCAAGAACATTGTACCGAAGCCACTTGTAGGAAATCTTTATTTGTTTTCCTAATCTAGTTGTATTTTACTCAATAAAAGGCGCAAGTTTATGCATTTGATCATGTGATACTTTACACGTGCTTGTATTGAGTAATTTTTAAGTACAACATTGGCGGCATACTCAGGGATCATTGGTACATAACCAGGCCTTAATCTATGAAAGCAAATGTTAAACTTCTGGTGACATTGTCAGGTTCATCTTTGGCTGCAACTTTTGGAGAGTTCAGAGTTAGTTGGGTCGTATGCAAAGATTACATCGCTTTTATGTTAGAGAAGTGTAAATTATCAGGAAATGGAAAGAAAGCGAAGACTCTAGGGGGATGTATAGTTTTGGCTGTTTTTATGGGTAATCTGGACGGAAAGGAATAGGATAATTTTGAGGATTTTGTAGGTATAAGCAGAGGGGAGTTATGGGAGAAAGTTTGATTTTGGTTTCATTATGAGCTTCAGTTTCTACAGAATTTAAGACGTGTCCATCTAGTTATTTGGCTTGATTGGAAAGCTGCTATCAAATAGCTTTATGAGTTTTCATAGATGCTTCTTTTTAGGGGGATTTCATTTTGCTTTGCTGATTGCTTTTCAATTTCTTTGTGGGCATCCTGTCCACCTGTGTAATTTGATTGTCATAAGCAAGAAAATGATGTTTCTTTCTCAAAACGAAAACATTTGACCAGGACCTAGGTGTTCTAGTATTACTCATGTTCTTGACCATACATGTTCGTGATTTTCTGCCATCATCTGAATGAGAACTTGGCATTGGAAACTAAATGCTGTGCATTTATGCTTGGTTTAAACAGATACTTATTGAGGATATGTTTTCAGTTATACTTGGTTAATTGACTGGTTTTGGGTTTTTGTCAATGCAGGAAGCCTGCATTTCTCTATGTGGTAATCAATCATGCATGGGAATGGAGAATTTTTTATGAGACTCTTGTTTGCTGAATTTTGTTCGCTTTTGTAATTGGGAGATAGAATGCACATATAAAGACCGGTAAACTGGTTTGCCATTAGTTGAGCGATACAAATGGAGTTTGTAAGGTCATGGTTTAAAAGATTCAAGTCCAAGGAGCAAGTGAAGTCGTCAAAGAACAAGGATACTACAGGACATGGGAAAGAGGGTTCAAAAACCCCAACAACTGAAGAAGTGCCTTCAAATGTAACCAAGCAGAGGGTTGCAGCTGCAAAGCAGTACATAGAGGATCATTACAAGAAGCAGATGAAAAGTTTGCAGGAGAGGAAGGAGCGGTATGAGTTTAATATTTCTCTTTGTAATGGTGGTGTTAGACAGGGTACACTGTCTGACATTACTTACTAAACTAGTTAATGCTTGAGTGGTACCTGATTGTTTAGTTTTCTCCATTTTATGGCTTGGAGTAATGGTAGATCATGCTTTTAATACAGACGTAATATACTAGAAAAGAAGTTGGCTGATGCTGATGTCTCTGAGGAAGAGCAAAGCAACTTGCTAAAGTACTTGGAGAAGAAAGAAACAGAATATATGCGTATTCAGAGGCATAAAATGGGTGCTGATGATTTTGAGCCACTGACAATGATAGGAAAGGGTGCATTTGGAGAGGTATATCTTTTCTTTTCTTTTTTAAAATGCAGTACTCTGTCATTTTTGTCCTGTTGTATCCACATACCACGTCTTTTCTGTGTGCATATTATATTTGACCATTTGAGGAGTGTTTGCAGTTAATAAAGGCCATAGCTGAAAATTAAGTTGTGTGTACTATACACCATCTTCCTCTTCTATCTTTTTATTTTGAGGGTATTACTGGAGGAATAGTCAGGACTCAGGAGAATAAATTTATAAGCTTTAGTTGCATTATGGCGTTGGTTTGGCAATTGTGGCATTGTGCGTGGGTTAGGTCTTCATGTGTCAAAGCAACTCTGGGTTAGCGGCAAACCCATCACCGTACCTGGAGTTGGTTCTCATGTGTCATATTATTAACTCTAGTTAGCAGCCACCTATGAATGTGTATGAAATGATGGGCTGTTGCATGTACATGCTTAGATTGCATGGAGTTGCAACTTTGTGGTTCATCTGACTGTTTTTGGCATATATAACTCATCTTCAGAAGTAAAAGCGGCCATTATGCCTTACAACGACTGACCTGTTCCTTTCTCTGATACAGGTTAGAATCTGTAGGGAGAAAGCAACTGGTCACGTATATGCAATGAAGAAGCTTAAGAAATCAGAGATGCTTCGGAGAGGCCAGGTATACATTCTCTCAAACCTTTTTTTTTAATCTAATTTAGTTTTTCTTCGCTGGGCTTAGCACAATAGATATCTTTCTGTTTAGGTTGAACATGTGAAAGCTGAGAGGAATCTACTTGCAGAGGTTGAGAGTAATTGTATCGTCAAGCTCTATTGTTCGTTCCAGGATGAAGAGTACTTGTATCTAATCATGGAATATCTTCCTGGTGGGGATATGATGACTTTATTGATGCGCAAGGATACACTGACAGAAGATGAGGCTAGATTTTATATTGGGGAAACCATCCTAGCTATTGAGTCCATTCATAAGCATAATTACATTCATAGGTAAATTGATGTTAATGTGATTATCTGATTGTACATATATGCTGTATATATAGATACCCTGTTATCTAATTCTTACGTCTTACCATGATGAATAATTCTTCTTTTTTAATGTGTTTCAGAGATATTAAGCCTGACAATTTGCTGCTGGATAGAAATGGTCACATGAAATTATCAGATTTTGGATTATGTAAACCATTAGACTGTAGCATACTTCAAGAAAAGGATTTTTCTGTGGGAAAAAATCTTAGCGGGGCTCTTCAAAGTGATGGACGCCCTGCACCACCAAAGCGTACACAACAAGAGCAACTGCAGCATTGGCAGAGAAACCGGAGGATGCTTGTAAGTTCTAATGTCATGTTCTTAATATGCCTATCGTGATTATAGTATTGGCATCATTAATACAAATTCAGCGTGCTCTTGTTAAGTCTTTACTGTGGAGGATTGGTATCCTATGTGCCAATATCGTAAATGTTTAAACTCTAGAGCTTATCATTTCAAGTTGACAACTTTTGATCATGTCAATACTTCATCGTAATGCATCCTTAGATCTTAGTTATACCTGACCTGGTCTATCTTAAATGGCATTCCTCCGTTTTCTCATCAGTGCACAGAAGTATCTATATAATTTTAATATACCTAGAGACATCTCAATTTCATTCTTTGCGATGTCACTGTGTTTTGGAATTTTCAAACCATTTTTCATGTTGCAGGCTTATTCTACCGTTGGAACCCCAGACTACATTGCCCCAGAAGTTTTGCTGAAGAAAGGATATGGAATGGAATGTGATTGGTCAGTGTATAAGAATTGACCTTATTTTTCGAATTTGTATCTCTTGTTAATTCAGCTGATATTGTTAATACTTTTCTAGGTGGTCTCTTGGGGCTATCATGTATGAAATGCTTGTGGGATATCCGCCCTTTTATTCAGATGAACCCATGTCAACTTGTAGAAAGGTAATTTCAAGAGTACTTGTTTTTATTTTTCATTGGATATATCAGCACTGCCGTGCTATGCCTTTAGGGGTTATGTACAGTAGACACGACACACAATGAAAGTTATTCACAAAGAATTGTTTCGAAAATTATTTCACACAATGATAGGGTACCTTCAATGTATAATATAACTAAAGTAGCAAGGATGAAAGGTTTCTCCCATGTTGGTTATGTTGTCCTCTATTTTAGAGAGATTGGTAGTTACAGTCAATTGGCGCATTACAGTCCTACTTGAAACCGTCTTCGTTGGTAGTCTTCTGATCCTTGTAGAATCTCTTCATCCCTATATTTCCCCATTTTTATTAATGGCAATTTCTTTTATCTATTTTAAATGTCTGTGCTCTTTTCTGGCCTTCAATTTATCTCATAATTGCTGTCTTGCTGCTACTTATTCTGCTTATTTTTGTTTGTATTGGCATCTATGGTTGAAAAGTACCTCTTTTCTGATTTATCCAGATAGTTAACTGGAGAACGCATCTGAAATTTCCTGAAGAAGCTAAACTGTCTCCGGAAGCGAAAAATCTCATTAGTAAACTGTTATGTAATGTTGATCAGAGGCTTGGAACTAAAGGGGCAGATGAAATAAAGGTGTCGTGTGGTGTGTTCTTTTCTAGATTTTCTAATCTACTGCTACAATTGGACTGGAAATTGCTAAAATTAACTAGTTGGAACTGTTATTTTCAGGCTCACTCTTGGTTTAAAGGCGTTGAATGGGACAAATTGTACCAATTGAAGGCTGCATTTATTCCTGAGGTCAATGATGAGTTGGATACCCAAAATTTTGAGAAGTTTGAGGAGGTAGATATTTAGTTCCGTGTATGTTTGTGTATGTATACATAGTGTTATTAGCCAT
This sequence comes from Aronia arbutifolia, assembly GCA_025448175.1. NCBI lineage: Eukaryota > Viridiplantae > Streptophyta > Magnoliopsida > Rosales > Rosaceae > Aronia > Aronia arbutifolia. The sequence continues at coordinate 15,197,886 of JAOEHR010000067.1, forward strand.
TCTTGGGCATGTTTTTCCTTATCCTTTTTATCCCTTTATCCTTATTTCCGATGGTAGGGAGACAACCAGATTGAAAGTTCAACGAGAGCTGGTCCATGGAGAAAGGTTGGTACTATAGTTTCGGTTGTGTGCATTTTGAAGCTAGAGCTCCGCTCTTGTAAAATTTATGTCGGTGGCTCACATTAAACTTCAGCTGCGTGAGAATTTTGACTTTTGATGTAGATGCTGTCTTCTAAAGATGTCAACTTCGTGGGTTACACATACAAGAACTTTGAAATTGTAAACGATGACCAATTGCCTGGGATTGGTATTGTCTTCCATCCTTTATATAGCTTATTATATATGCACTCCTTAAAACGACTTTTCTTAATTGTATGCGTTAATATTTTCAGCTGAATTGAAGAAGAGCACAAAACCTAAGCGGCCTTCCATCAAGTCTCTTTTTGGTAAGATCTTCTAATAAGTTCATTTTCTTGTTCAAATGAAATAGCATCCGTCATTTGGCAGTGGTTAGTAGCCAGTGAGCATTGTCGTGTCTGGTGCTTCAAGTTAATGTGACAGGAAGTTTGAAATAAACCAGTCAAATTCACATGCGAGTTTATTCACATTCTCGGTTTCAAGTCCATTATCCAAAATACTGCCAAGGTGTTTTTTCACGCATAATACACATTAAAGAGATTTTAGGCTTTCTAGTTGTTCAAAAGCCGTAGCTTTTTAGATATTTAATAATTTGCAAGCCCCCAAGCCTTCGTAATTGATGAAAATAATGAGACGACCCCTGGATTCTTTCTATTTGTGTTATTTCACTTGTTATATATGATTTCTGTTTCTTATTGTCTGAAACATCAGCTTCTCCATTGATTTTCTCTTTTATAGTCTCCCAAACATAACGAACATTGATTTGGTTTCTTGACAGACAATGAGTCTGCGACGGCGGCCAATCAACCTGTTCAAGGAAGCTTTATGAAACTCCTCCCTCCCCAACTAGAAGTCCCTGAGAAACAAACAGAGTGACTCGCGGTGAAGTACGCTAGTTTGTCGCATAACTTTCGGTGGCTGTAGAGATCCAACCAAATAGTGTTTTTCGGTGATTAATTTATCCGTAGATCTGTTGATCGGGGGCAAAGGCCTCGGAAACAAATCGTTTTTTTACATATTTTCTGCAAAGTATATTCTTTGAAATGGTTGTGTATTCTTTACTCTTACTCCCTTTTGTCAAGATTCAAAAATCCATGTACAATTTGTGACATATTTGTTCATGGGTAGTGATTATCATACCAATGCGATATAAAGAATGAGTAATTTGGAAGCGCCATTGATGGTTGACAAGCCTGAGCTTTCGGTTCGGTTTTGTTCCGTCTCCGTTCAATTTCGTTCCGATTTCTTTTTGTTTTTCATTTGATTCGACGATCTGGTTTATGTTTGATTGCGTAGGAGACAGCGGGGTTGTGGGAAGTAGGGATGGGAAAAATACTTACGGGTATAGGTAACTGTGGTTATACGTCCATTTAAAACTCATAGTTATGGTTATGGGTAACCGTTTAAAAAAATAAATGGTTATGGGTTTTATGGGAATTAATGATTCGAAAGAGAGAATTCATCCTTTTATGTTCTATCTGTTTACCCGTGAATTTTAAATGAATGGTTATGAGTATTACATGCGTGCAAAAGACATTTTTTGAATTATGGCGTGCTACGCATGACTACACATTTTTTTAATCACATTATTGCTAGCTCATTGTGAGGCTAAACACACCCTCTCCCCCTTAGTGTAGATAATATCGTTTGTTCAAAAAAAAAAAACAATCATTTGACAACTAATTGAATTACACTACGCATCTTAAGATGTTTTGAACGTATTTAAAAATAGATAAATAATATTTATTAAACAACTGATTGAATCACATTATTACTAGCTAATTTTGAGGTCTAATTATTAAAAAAAATACATAAAAAATTGCACAAAAAATTAATTATAAAAAACACTGGCTTCTTTTGAACTTTTTTGTTTGGGAGGCATTTTTGTCCCATTATTTTTTGGGAAGCCTGTGACCCCTAATGGGGTTGTTGGCTTTATATAGTAGAATAGGTAGAATGGAAATAATATCAAACTAGCCTTTATGCACGCGCTTACGTTATTGCTACGTGTGACTACACATTTTTTGAATCACATTATTGCTAGCTCATTGTGTGGTTAAGCCCACCTCCCTCCCCCTTTAGTGTAGACAATATCAATTTGTTCACAAAAAAAAAAAAAAAAAAAAAACAATCATTTGATAACTAATTGAATCACATTATTATGCACGTGCGAAAGACCTTTTTTATAACCGATACTATGCCTTTTACGATGTTTTGACCGTGTTTAAAAATAGATAAAATTATATTTAATAAACAACTGATTGAATCACATTATTACTAGCCAATTATGAGGTCTAATTATTAAAATAAAATAAAAAACTGCACAAAAAAAATGAATTATAAAAAACACTGTTTATATGACGAAAATACACTTGCATTATTTTGGGCTACTTTTGAACTTTTTTGTTTTGGGAGCATTTTTGTCCCATTATTTTTTGTGAAGTCCGTGACCCCAAATAGGGCTGCTGGCTTTATATTGCTAGCTCATTGTAATGTCTAATTATAAAAATTAAAAAAATTTAAAAAATAAAAAAACTGCACAAAAAAATTAATTAAAAAAAAACACTATTTATATAACGAAAATATCCATGTATTATTTTGGGCTTCTTTTCAACTTTTTTGTTTGATGGGCATTTTTGTCCCATTATTTTTTGTGAAGCCTATGACCCTATATGGGGTTGGTGGCTTTATATAGTAGTATAGATTACAAATGAAAACTCGGGGGAATGTATTAAAAATGCAGTGATGAACCTAAGCAGATTATAGGACATAAAGACATGGTGGTATTTAAGATTGCTGCAAATTACGAAGCATTTCTGCCCTTGTGTTGATATTTCTCCTCAATTCTCAGCAAATTTATTAAAAATATCGTTCATTGATCAAGTAAACAAATCAATTATTAGTATTAAGTCATATAGACAGGTGACATGATCTCAACTGTACAAATGTCATAATCTTATGAGTCCAGTTAGTTAGGAGGTTGCTTAATCATTAAGTTTCCTACAAACTATATATAGTGTTGAGTTATCCCTTTGTAACTAATTCATTCAGTTAAGTAATACAATTGATCTCTTTCTTCGACTTCTCTCTCTAAAACTCCATAGCTTCTCTGTTAAGCTTTCACAGTGTTGTTATCATGGTATCGTGAACTCAGGTTTTTCTCGATCCTGGAGCCGTAGTGCTGGATTTGGTATTTTTCTGTCATCATGGCGATTTACTGCTTTCTTTTACTTCAAGAAGAATTAGGTTCTGATTTGTTTACTTTTTCGACATCATGATTGTAATCTGTTTGATTTGGTTATAGATATGAGTTTTGTTAAAACATTGAGGCATGAAGTTGAAATTTTCTGTTCAAGAATTATGATAGTTGTTTTGGCACGAAACTTTGTTCTTGTTGCAGTGTGATTGAGCATATTGATGTGTTATATTTCTGAGCATGAAGCTCTACTCATGTTGATTTCTGGTTAATTGATGAAGTTTGAGCACGAAGCTTATTACAATATGTGAAAATCCTAAAATTGATAATTCTAAGGCACGAAGCT
>JAOEHR010000067.1:15243868-15255787 GCA_025448175.1 Aronia arbutifolia
CGACACCAAGACTGTCTTGGCTGTCTGTCTAGATGGATATGATTGTATGTGTCGAGGCCTTGATTACACCATAAGTGTCGAGGCCTTGATTACACCATAAGTGCCCAGCCAATTCTCAGAATTAACAAAGAGGCCTTTTAGGTTTGTGAAACCCATATAGTCGGAAAAGAAAGCCAGGCACTATTGGAATAGGGAGTTGCAAGGCTTAACCAAACAATCTTTGTGGATGATGAATTGAAAAGATATGCCCTCAACAATGTTTTTGGATGGGGTTGGGATGATGTTGTTTAAAACCAATGGTGAAGGTGTAGGATTTTGGGAAATACTGAGTTTTTGCCAAAATATGTTGGAAGAATATGTTTAATACTTGGAGCTTTGTTGAGCAAAGACAAGATATGAGAAAGAAAATAACCCTGGGTTTTAAAGATGAGTCAGTAAGGAGCCTTAAGGTTTATGTCTAAGAGAATCGAGAAGGAACTTTGGGGTATGCTCTGTAATCATTGAGATTGTAAGAATCAAATAGCTCAAGTCGGTCTTCACGTTGCCCAATGATTTTTTTTAAAAGTGACGGGTTGATTTCTGAGGTGGGCATATTAAAAGAAAAGACCTTTTGGTGGCTGCTTTATTTTGAAAACCATGATGCATGAGCAGCCGAATTCAAATGGCCGTTGTGAGAATTTGGCACATGGCAAGAAGAAATGAGAAGTTTGTCAATCGAGGCAAAGCTAGCGTGTAAATCGGGATCACAGCATTTTAGCAAGGTAATGGGCGATTTGAAGAATATTGCTCTTGAAAAGCTTTTAGGCCAGGTATCCATGGTTGAGGGTTTCAGAAGCGAGGGGGTAATGTGGCAATGTTAGCCTTAAATAACAGCTTGGGCCGAGATGGGTTGACCCGAGTTGAAAATGCCACAGTCCTCGACCTAGTAAATATCCCTCAGGCCAGTGGGCTTTTAGCCTAGGACAAGGTTAATTCGACCGAGTCCTCACGGAAGTAGGACTGTGAGAGGATTAAGTACGTGTATGGCTTGGTCGAGTCCTATGTAACTGAAATTGTCAAAGATCAGAATAAGCCTTGAATAAATATAAATCATCCCAAGGATCAAAACACCTACGCGATCAGATAAAGATGAATAGATCATAGAATGAGATCAAATTCAGAATCTTAGTTGGGGTTAAAGAGGCCGAAATTGGATGAAGTTTTGGCTAAGAAGGCAACTAAAGAGATAATAGTAATATTCAAGTAAATGCCAAGCAAACACAATCCCATCAAACTCTGCCTCGGCCAACTTGTTTATCATGGAAGCCTCACCTATAAATAGAGGAGGCTTTGCAACAATGAAAAGTCCATTCAATTCAAAAAACAACTCAAATGCTCTACGCGGAAACCCTCGTTCTACGCACACCCTTCTCCCATCAACACATCCTCAATTTGGATTAACAACACTGTGTTGGCAATGGATGACACCTTCAGTTTGGAGTAACAACACTTGAGCCGTATAACTAGGCAATTTAGGAGCATCTTCAGTTCGAACAAGTGAACAACACTGCTTATGGTTGGTTATTTATCCAATGTGCCCTTACAACCTGATACCGATTCGACGCACCTATATTCTCATGAATACAGTCGAGGCAGCCGAACCTGGTGCAGGAAATCCTGAACTTTGCAGTGATCAAGGCAACCTTGTCTTTAGGTTCTAGAACCAAGGCCGAGACGTGTTCCTTCCTGGGCCGTAATCGCTCAAAGGAAGAAGTCAGCAGTGTATTCGACACCATCACCACCAAACCTATTCTAATCGCCTGACCAAGCTCGGTGGTGAGTTGGCACACCCACATTCACAAGAAGGACATAATTAGCTCATAATTATTCGATATGCGCATCACGTAGACCTTGTAATTCAAGTGTCCACACTTACTTGAAACGTGAAAAGTCTTAAACTAGAGAAGGAAACGACCAACTAAATCCAATGATGAGACAAGTGTAGGAAGTTATCGATTTTATTTACTAGATTCCTGATTTTTTTTTAAGTATTGTGCAAAAAGTATATGAGATTATAACCTCCGGGAGGAGATAATATATAGGTTTCTGTGGCTTTAGGTTTGCTTGTTCAGTTAGAGTTGATTTATTTCATGTTTTCGGTTAGCCTACTATTTTGCTATTCCAGATACCTCCATATATATGAAGAAGAAAAAAGAGTGCATGAAATTATAAAGAAAAATAATTTTTTTAGCATAGTATCAAAGCTATAGAAATACTATTGTTAGACAAAAATAGCTATAAAAATGTATCAACTGCGTCGACATTATGTATATACTTTGTCAAGGGGGGTGAACCTGTGAATTGTTTTGTGAGAAGTTGCATTTGATTTGGCAAGATATAGATTGGTTGTGCCCTAACAATCTCACCAATCTTGATGATGATGTGGCTCTTCGACATAGAGAAGTCGATGGTGATCGTGTTTATGATTTTCTTGGTGGCCTTTTTCCTCGAATGACTCGGTTCGGAGTAGGAATTTTACTACGAAACCGGTTCCTTCTGCTTTGAAAGCATATGCTTTTGTAGTATTTTATGCTTGGTGGTGTAAGTGATGTGGCTGCCAAACCTTGCAAAGTCCATGCCCGTCGATCTTGTATGGCTGCTTCCCATGTTTCTACTTACCCAAGGCCTATATGAAGTGCCAAGGCCGATACTTTTAAGAGAAGCTAAAAGTGTGCATCTTGTGGTGGAGATCACTTTTCTAAGAAGTGCTTTGAGGTACATGGATACCTCAACTGGTGGGATGAGCATCATGCCTTTGAGGGGGATTGTAGCCTTTAGACTACTCGTCATGATTAATAAGTTTCGAGATCATACAAAGCCATGGGTGTCTACTGCTCTATTGCCTTATTCTACAGTTCAGTTTCTATCCAATGTCATCATCTCTCACTCTGAATTGAAAGTTGAAGGAGACACAATGTTCATGTGGGATAGAAACTTTTAGATGGATTAACTATCTATAATATTATGAAATGATTATCTTAATTTTGAGATTGGATGGCCAACGTGAATATCATTTTTTTTTTTAAATTTGTGGAGAGGGGAACCATGTAGGGAGAGAATCACGTGTTCGTGTAGTCACTCAAACAAACTTTGTGAATCTATCCATGTAAGGAATTTTGTGTAAGGAATGTTGCAGAAGACATATTTCAACACTAGAAACAGATGAACTGTTAGACTAGCAACAACTTGTGACTTGGAAGTTGACTTTATTATAGTATATGTTACTACAAAATTAAGTTACAAGTTGGTTAATCTTTTCGTTCATATCTTCCTATTGTTTTTGTAACATACTACTATCAACAACAAAAACTAAGTAAATGTGACAAAATTCCTATATTTAAGAACAAATCAATGCTTCAATTCAAAGCCCCCAGTGGATTTATTATTTTTTGTTAGTCATTACTTGCATTCCTAATATATACACGTCTCATTCATTTTCCTTTAATATAAACTCCCAAGAAATTTTACTCCTCAAGTCAAACACTGTTTTGGCTGTAATTAAACACCAACTACTTACCAAAAATAAATCTTTAGTGGGGCCCTGGATGCCTCAACGGTCCAATGAAATTGCATGGGCATTCGTGTAATTTTACGCCATCAAATCTGTTTCACATCACCCAGCTGTTATATGATATAAAACTATTAAGGGTTGTCCTTTTCGTCTCAGCACCGCTCGACGTTTTCTTTTTTTCCTAATCTACCCCTGCTTTATCTCGTATATACAGTAATCTGCCACCATGCCTAAACCCTTTGGATCCTCTGTCTCTCTCTTCCCTTCCCTCTCCTGTTGCAGTCTTCAGTCTAAAAAGCTCACTGTTTTTTTTTTTTTGTTTCAGCTGAGACAGGCCATTTTTTCCCTCACAAATTTGCTTCACATTTCCACACTTTCCCAATGAGTCTCTGATCCCACTTTCCTGCATTGGTTCTATAAACCTGGGCTCAATCCTCGCCAACCCACTTCCCTGTAAAGATGAAGTCTTCAACTCGGCTGGACTCGGCTCTGTTCCAACTCACCCCAACTCGGACCAGGTAATCCTTTTCTTCAAATCAAATGGGGTTTCAGTGATTTTTATTTTTTTTTTAATTTTTACAATAAAGGCTGGATTTGGCTTTTTATGCAATTGGTAAAGTGTTGGGTTATGAACTTATGAGCAATGTCTAAGTTGGAATTTTATTATTGTTTGGATGGTTATTCTTGGTGTTTTAGAATTGGATCTTTTGGTGTTTTATTGGATATTTATGTTATGTGTCTGTTTTGTTATGTCATTGCATGTGTACAAGCGTTCGATTATTTGGTACTCAATCTTTTCTGAGTTGCTTTGTTTTTGTTCAGTTCGCATACCTTGATGAATTATAGTGTCTTAAATTCATTTGGAGGTACATTTAGTGGAAATGTGCAGATTTATTGATCGTGAAGCCGTATTTGTACTCAAGAATCTAAACGAGGAAAGATTTTGATGAAAATGCACTATTTGTTAGTTGTTGTCTGCTTTGTTTCTTGTTTATTGTACGTAAATGTGATTGTGAAAGTTTCAAAGATGCCATACCGTTCATCATTTTGATATTTTCTGGTCCTAAACCTTCGTCTTGATAGGTGCGATCTGGTTATATCCGCAAATGGAATGACGGAGAAAATAGCTTCTGGTTTGTTGAATCCGTTTCTGTCCCACTTGAAGACTGCGCAAGAACAAATGGCCAAGGGTGGTTATTCAATTATTCTTGAGCCAGAGTCTGGCAGTGATGCAGCATGGTTCACAAAGAGTACGGTCCAAAGGTTGTAATGAAATCCAGTGCCTCTCTACCATCTAGGGTCTCTCTCACTGGGAAATCATTATTCTGTACTAATTTGTGAGGTGAATATTAGGTTTGTTCGCTTTGTGAGCACCCCAGAGGTCTTGGAACGGGTGTACACTTTAGAATCTGAGATCTTACAGATTGAAGAGGCAATTGCAATTCAAGGAAATAATGACACGGGACTTAATCATGTAAGTAAACTCTATTAGTTCTCAGTGATCTGTGTTTGGTATCCGCATAGAAAAGTCAGTCTCTGTTTCTTTGTGGCAGGTAGAGGACAGTCATGGAAAACCTGTAGATAGCGTTGAAGGTAATGTTGAAAAGACAACTAAACGATATGTCACACAATCATTTTCTTATTAGTAAAATAAGACTTTTTTGCCTGTTTCTGTTTTCTTTCTATTGTGCACTGGAAAGCTGATATTTGAGTTTTTTACCCTCCCTCACTCAACACACTTGATGCAGATAGTTCTAGTGGTGTCCCAGCTTATGCCTCTTATCAGGCGCCGACAGCCCCTAATTTCCCTACCATGCTTCACCAAAAACCTAGTTTTTTTTTTGTCTCTCTCTTATACAAGCTTTGGCCTTTGGGGTCTACATAGGGAAAAGGGGAGGGAGTTGAGGTACTAGAGGGGATTAATGGGGAAAGTTTCAAATGCTGCTTCATATCAGAACATGAAGTCTGGTGAAAGTTTCACTGGGCTTGTATCTCTTTCCTCCATTTTCCCACTTATTTTTGTTTCAACTAATGGATGGCAAATACTCGGTCAACTAAGCTCTTTAATCTGTCGCCATGTTTGTTTTCGTTTCTGATTCAAAAGACTGTAATTCCTTCGTTGTTTCTCTAGTTAATGGTTCATCTACTGGATTGTGAACTCCAAATTATTTTGTATAGGAAACAAGCTTTTGCTGGATGCTAGTGAAGAGAAAGCAATTGTCCTCTACCAGGTTTAAATCTGTACCTTTTTATTTCATTTTTTTGTTGTTGTTAGTGTTTCTGATTTGGTTTCTCTTGTAAAACTGGCAGCCTGATGGTCAACCTGAAGCAAATGGATCCACTGCACAAGAGGCAAATTCAAAGTAATTACCATCTCTTTCATATTCTCTTGTGCTGCTCCAAAGACCATGTACCGTGCCTCTCATGGGTTAAAGTTGTCATGAAAATTAAACTGTTGTTTAAGGGCTCAGTTCTTGTGATCTTGAAATTTCGGGTGGCCCTTCAAACCTAAATTCCCTTTGATTATCCTGCTGCCATATATTCATTTCAATGCGTATGGGCGTATAGCTCTATCAAATTTTTAACCTCCTCCTCCTTACGTCTCCTTTCTATACAATTATAGGGTAGTTATCATTTGCAAAAAAAAAAAAAAATGGTACACCATTGATGTCAGAGAAAAAACAATGGTTTGTATCATCTCTATAAAAGTCTGATGGAAAAAAGAAGTTAAAGGGTCAGCACACGCATGTGCCTGCGTGCATCGTCTCCTACTCACCAACACATTTTCTATTGATAAATTCCATTCAATGGAGGGATATTCAGTTTCGTGCGACTATGCATTGCAGCACAGATTATTGGGATATTCCCTTATTTTCTGTATAACATAAGTGCAACTGCTAATCCATTTATCTAATATTATGGTAGAGTTCATCTTTTAAAAGTCCTGGAGACACGCAGAACTATGCTGCAGAAAGAGCAAGGTATGGCTTTTGCACGTGCGGTAGCCGCAGGTTTTGATGTTGATCATTTGCTACCATTGATATCATTTGCTGAATGGTTTGGAGCTTCACGCTTAATGTAAGTAGAATTTTCTTCCACTGGCCACTTGAACATTAACATGAGGCAGGATATTTTGTATCAGAATCTTTCCTGATAATGTTAACTTTATCAATCTAACAGGGATGCTTGTAGAAGATTTAAGGAACTGTGGAAAAGAAAGCATGAAACCGGGCAATGGCTTGAAATTGAAGCAGCTGAAGCAATGGCTAACAGATCAGAATTCTCTGCCATGAATGCATCGGGCATAATGCTTTCGAGTGCGACCAACCAACAAGTAACTGCAGGTAGGAGTACAGGTTGTTAGAGGTATACTACTTATAGGTAACTAACCTATTATATTTACTGTTCTCAAGAAATTTCATCATGGAGACCGAGTCTTAAATAATTAGACCGATCATCAATTTCAGTTGTAAAGACGAAGGGTGCGAGAATCTAATGTTTTGACTTTGAGAAGGGCCCCATTCATCATACTGCATGGCGTTAGTATAATCATGTTCACTACTTTTAGGATAGCTGAGATTTTGTCTGCTTATTTGTGCAGAAGAAAAGCCTCCTGCGGAGCATCAACCCCCATTAAGCCACCAGGAACACTTTCCTGGCCAGTATCCCCATCAGATGTACCCTCCCTGGCCTGTTCAGTCTTCTCCAGGTGCATTACCAGTGTATCCACCATATCCTATGCAAGGCATGCCTTATTTTCAGAATTACCCAGGAAATAGCCCATTTTTTCAGCCGCCTTATCCGATAGTAGAGGATCCTAGACTCAATCAAGGTCAAAGAATACAGAAAAGGCACTCCATGGATAGCATTAATGGAAATATTGAATCAAATGATGTGGAGTTGGAGAAGGATTTTTCAAAAAGTCAAGAATCAAGAAAGAAGGCTAGCCGCTCAGGTAAAAAACAATCTGGCAGGGTTGTCATTCGGAACTTAAATTACATCACCGCAAAGGGAAATAACTCTTCAGATAGTGAATCAGCTAGTGACTCTCAAACTGATGATGACAATGGAGATTTAGAGCGTGGCATTCCTGAGATGAAGGTTACACACTCTCATAAATCCTCAAAAAGGAAAGAAACTGTTCTTATGAAGGAGGGAGATGAAGGGAACTGGCAGGCATTTCAGAATTTCTTACTCAGAGATCCTGATGAAGACAGACGAGAGTTTGACCAAGGCATGTTCTCCATGGAAAAGAAGGGTCAACTGAAAAGGCGACAAAATAACCTGGGGGATGATCCTTTAGTTTCTGGTGGTCGAGATAGGGGAGAAATTCAAGAAGGAAGTACAACAGATATTAATAAATTTAGTGGAAATGTTACCCACATGCAAAAGTCATCAAATGATCAAATGTTGATATCTGCAAGAAATGATCAGTTGAGTCATGGTAATGGTCAAATGGCTTTACGGTCTACAGAAATAGATGGCAGAAGGGGTAATTATAGAAGGACTGCCAGTGACGATTTTATGATTCATGGACATAATAACCAGTCAGGTTTTGCAAGTTCTCCCTCGGATCCACTTACTATAAATGGATTTGATCGTGCAACCAACAGTTTGGATAGGAGGTCATCTCACAACATGGATGATGATTCATACATAGTTCCATTGAGGTCAATTTCACTAGATCATCTTGAAAACAATGACAGAAATGCTATCGACATGGGCTCTGAGTTCCCATCAGCAGCTCAGAAGGTGGAAAACTCCCAAGTTAACTATGAGCCAGATGAATTGACTTTAATGCCTGAGCGTGGTGCAGAAAAGGGTTCAACAGGCTATGACCCTGCTCTAGATTATGAAATGCAAGGTGCTTCTCTGAATAAGAAACATAAAGAAGTGATGAGTGAAAACAAGCAAGGGTCTAAGAAGCCTGACAAGGACAAGAAATCAAAAATGGTGTCAGATACTTCAGATATGAAGATTGGGGGACCAATAAGGAGAGGAAAGCCCTCAAAACTTAGTCCTTTGGATGAAGCTCGAGCACGTGCTGAGAAACTAAGAAGCTTTAAAGCCGATCTTCAGAAAATGAAGAAAGAAAAGGTTATTTATCATTTTCCTATCTGTTTTGTTTTTTGCAGAGTAAATTTACCAAGACCTTTCCTGGTCTTACTAAATTACAATAAGCTATTCTCCCTTATCCAAAGTTGAGAATTTTTCTTTTTGAAACACTTTTTTAGTATCATCTTCTTGACAGTTTTTGTATGCCTTAGACTTGCAACTGGGGTTAAAAAGCTTTTATTTTTGTTGCAAGTTTAAAAAGTTAGATGAATATTCTCAATGTTTTTGTCACTGGACTCACTGCCATCTTGTACACCTATTTCAAAGTGAATTTTTTTTCCCTTTATTACCAATATTTTAAATAACAGTAAAAATTATGCTGAAATTTACGGAGGTTAGAATAATTTCTTAAAATCTGAGGGATTTAATTTATTTGTTTATTTTAATTTTCCATAATGCTATTTTCACTTTGAAAAGTAGAAAAACTTGAGTCAGACAACAGTGATGTTGGCTATAAATATCTATCCATCATGTATTGCCTGATAAAAGCACATAAAATGTCTTGTGGAGTTCAGATAATTTTACAAGTTAGCCATGTCCTTGTCAGACACATCGCATGTTAGGACATCAACATACGTATCAATCTTGTATTGCTCTTTAAATCATCTAAAATGTGTCATAAAACTATGAAGCACTGGAACTTTACAAGTTGGTCCTGTCCACATTATTTTTCTTGCACCTGAACATATTCTTAGACTTGGTATTTTCTTCAAGAAATTTCCCCAAATGAGTTTATGACCTTTTAAATTCAAGAGAGAGAGAGAGAGAGATAAAGTTAACAAAGTCAACTATATAACTTTGAATCATTAGTTAAAAAAAACACATTATAATGTAATTATTTGTTGCTTTCAATTTGTCAATTTATCACTGATCATATTTGTTCTGTATTGTAACTTATTTCCTGGGTCTGGTGTCCATGCCTGTGCAACAAGTGGTTATATATGTTGTAGAATCAGGTTCACATGCTATATGCTAGCCAGTTTATCTGTTTTATTCATAGGATTTTTGAAGTTTTTGCACTTTTTGTTTTCAGGAAGAAGAAGAGATGAAACGGCTGGAAGCTTTAAAGATACAGAGGCAAAAGCGGATTGCTGCTCGAGGTGGTACCATCCCTGCAATGTCACCATTGCCCTCGCTGCAAACCAGGAAACAAGGGCCGACAAAACTATCTCCAAGCACTCACAGAGGATCAAAGTTTAGTGATTCAGAGCCAGGGTCATCATCTCCTTTGCAAAGGGTGCCCATCAAAACTAGACGCTCTGCCGATTCTCACAAAACCTCCAAATCCAGCAAACTGAGTACTGGAAACCACTCTGCTGTACACAGGTTAACCCGGTCTGTATCTTCATTGCCTGAACAAAAGAAAGACATCGCTGGTGTTGCAAGTAATCCTGAACAAAAGAAAGACATCGCTGGTGTTGCAAGTAATGCTAAGCTATCCATGGCACGGATTCGAAGGTTATCAGAGCCTAAGGTGACTAACGGCCATCATGTTTCTTCAGTGAAGCTGCGGAGTACTGTAACAGTATCAAAGCCAAAAGTTTCTGATGGGCATGAGAGCAAGAAAATATCTGCTATCTTGAATTATGACAAAAGCAAGGCTGCTACTCTCCCAGAATTGAAAATCAGGACACCCAAGGGACCTGATGCTGCCCAGAGCACATCAACAACTAAAGGAACGACACAGAAAGATGATTCTGTGAAGTCTACCTCTGAAGGTGGTCAACTGAAGAGGAATGATGACAAAAATTCACACCATAGTGATCGGGATGACAACCCAGTAATTGAGAAAACTCTCATGATGCTTGAGAAACCTTCCATTCCCATTGTACATGCGGAAGAAACTTTGAGGGATGCAAAGGGACAGAATATTAGGGAGAAGACAGAGGTGTTAGAGTATGCTGCTATTCGGGCACCAGTTTCACCACTAACGATTGATACAATCAATAGAGAACCCGCTTGTGACCTATTACAGCAGCAACTTCAGTCTCATGAGGTATGGTTGATCAGATAACCAAAGGATTTTGCATCCAGTTTTACATTTTCTGTCTGTACTGACCGCAACAGACCATGATGGGTTTGATTGCGTCTGAAAAGTTTACAAGCAAGTAATATTCATTGTTTACAATCTAAAATTGCAATTTCAATAACTGCGACGGAAGAGGAAGATCCGTAGGCTGAACTCGTATCTATGGTATTAATTCTTGGTCAGTGTTCCTAACTAGCAAAAATGCAGTTTTATATGAATTCTTACTATTACCACATGTGAATTTCAAAAGGTTATTATTTTTTAATTTTTTTATGTTTTTTCTGGTCATAGATAGCATCAGAAATTTTATTTGCAATTCAATAGCTTTCAGTTATTTATTTATTTGTAATATACAGCGTTAGGCATTTATCTTTCTTTGACTCTTCAAAAAGAATATAGCTATGAACAATACGATATATTTAGTTAGTCATATCATAAATCGTGGACCAATTTCTGAGTGGTGTTTGTGCTTTGTGTAACCACATTGATGGATAGGTTACTACGAGTAATATGGAGAAGGAACCGGCAAAGTTTTCAAGCAATAGCACTGCTGCAAAACCATATCAAGCCCCTTATGTGCGAGTTCCTTCTCTGGAAGGTCCATGTCCTGAGTATGGAAAAGCACCCACAAACTTAAAGACTCTGGCAATAGGCACAGTGACCATAAAAGCACTTGTGCCTGAGTCTAGTAACCTTGAAAAGATTCCAGAAGCATTTGAAAAGCCTCTGGCAAAGGAATCATTAAAAGGGTTCAGACGACTGTTAAAGTTTGGGAAAAAGAACCATGGCTCATCATCAGGTGAATGTAATGTTGAATCAGATATCGTCAGCATGAATGGTACTGAGGCAGGTGATAATGGGACAAACACTGTTTCTTCTAGTGAAGGTAACTTGCATTATGCCTTGAAAACAAATAAACAAAACATTTTGACAACCGATCACATTCATTATGCGTGCTAGACAGAATTTGAAGTGTAATTAACATTATGGAAAGAATAAAATAAGACTAATGAAAATTTGCAGCTATAAACTCCTAATTCATGCAAGTCCTTGTACCAGTTAAACATTACATTATCCAAATCCATTGTGGATTAAATATTTGTAACACCATCTCTTATAGAATGTCTATTGCATGTGCCTCCGTTTTCTGATTGTCTTAAACTTACTGTGCGAAAAAATTCATATGTTTTTCCATTTTTGTACTGAGGATACTGTAGGCTTCTAT
>JAOEHR010000067.1:16321124-16332201 GCA_025448175.1 Aronia arbutifolia
TTTTACAACACATCTTTGGCCATTATGTAACGGTTTTTAGTGCTTCAGTCATTCTTATCTTGACAAATGAGAAGCTTATGAATCTGAAAGAGCTTAAGTCCACCTTTATCATATGAATGGATGCTATTGATTCTACACCAGAAGTGCATCCAGCATCCTGGATAAGTATTTGATGCTTCCTTCAATCAGAATGTGATTTTTAAGTATATCAAATGGAATGTATGCTAAATGAGTATCACGTCACAGTTTTGTTGTAGAATCTTCTTTTGAGTTCAGAATTATAATTGCAGCATAATCTCGCTGTCTAATGCTTGCTTTTCGTGTCTGTTGTGTATCAATTTCTTGGTGATTTTAAAATTAAAGATCTGGCTTGCTCTTTCTTATGGACGGGCTGATTATTTCAATGTCCACACAGGCTGCCAATGTCAGTTTGGCGGTTGGATCTCATGTTTGGGTCGAGGATCCTGAGGAAGCCTGGATTGATGGAGAAGTTGTAGGAGTCAATAATGAAGAGATTGAAATAAACTGTACATCAGGGAAGACGGTTAGTGCTGCTTTTGTTTTCAAAAATCTTATTGAGCCGTGCTTCCAGTTTTGTTAGCCAACATATAACTTAATGTCGAACTTCAGCATGACTTTGTTTAGCACCTAAAATTTAAATGCAGAACTATCACACAGAGGGCCTAGAAGAGCTATCATGTTTGTAGGAAAAGTGAGAAGGAATAATGTTCAAAACACTTACTAGATTGGTAGAATCAAAATGTTTTACTGGCATGGTATATCCACATCAAATCAAATAATGTTCTCTGTTGACTGAATAATGACTCAATTTTCATTTGACTACATGTATCTCCTGTTCCTCATTTTACATTTCCTTTTGACATACACAGAGCCATCATGTTTATTTATTTTTCAACAGAAGCCTTCCTGTTTATTGCATGTATATTGAAATCTAGTGACTGGTCATCCTTGTATATTACTGAATTTCATGATCATCTCATTGACTATTTTTTCCCCTTTTGTTGTAGGTTACGGTCAAAGCATCCAGTGTCTACCCAAAGGATCCTGAATTTCCTCAATGTGGTGTAGACGATATGACAAAGTTGGCTTATCTGCATGAACCAGGGGTTTTGCAGAATTTAAAAAGTCGATACACTATAAATGAAATATATGTGAGTACTACCCAGACATACCCTCTCCGTTGACCGATTGGTAGATTTATTTTTGTTTAAATCCTTTTCACCTCAAGTATATGTGAGTTCCTAAAAGTCATCTACGTCATGTTATTTCCCAAAATTGCATTCTCTTCACCTCTCAACCGTGGTCCTTAAACATGGATTTTTTTTGTGCACAGTCAATACTGTAACTGACAATATCTTTTTCAGAGGTATGACTTTAAGTGTGGACGGATCTAAACTCCATAATGTATTTCCAGACTTATACAGGAAGTATATTGATAGCTGTGAACCCTTTCCGGAGGTTACCTCATTTGTATGATAATCATATGATGGAGCAGTATAAAGGGGTGGCTTTAGGTGAGCTGAGTCCACATCCTTTTGCTATTGCTGATGCTGCCTACAGGTACTTTGTTGAACTTTTCCATTGGCTTCACAGTTAAAGTGTGTGGTGTGACTCAAAATAAAAAAGTATTTTTTTAATGCAGACAGATGATTAATGAGGGAATAAGCCAGGCAATTTTGGTCAGTGGGGAAAGTGGAGCCGGAAAAACAGAAAGTACAAAGATGCTTATGCGTTATCTTGCCCATATGGGTGGAAGAGCTGTATCTGAGGGGCGGTCTGTGGAACAGCAAGTCCTGGAGGTAACAAGTTTACGATGTTCTTACTCGTGTAGTAGTACACTGGCATTACAGTTCTATTTTTGTTGTCTTCTACAGTTGTCTGTAATTCATGACTTTTTTGGGAAGTGACTTGCGCTAGTGATAAAATCCATTCCTTCACTTATGTTTTATTTTCTTTTTAATGGCAGTCTAACCCTGTTCTCGAAGCATTTGGTAATGCAAAGACTGTCAGAAATAATAATTCCAGGTGGGAACCTTGTTTCTTTTTCTTCTACCGGGATTACTAGTTAAAATAATTTTTTTACATGTCTGATGGGATAGCTAATCTTACAGTGGAAGGTTATTATTGAGAGCGTATCTCTTTCAGTTATATCTTCTATTCATTTGGGTTAATTTCCGCTCTAATTGAGCTTAACATAATTGCAGTCGTTTTGGTAAGTTCGTGGAGCTTCAGTTTGATAAAACGGGGAGAATCTCAGGAGCTGCCATTAGAACTTATTTATTGGAGCGATCCCGAGTTTGTCAAGTGTCTGATCCAGAGAGAAATTACCATTGCTTTTATATGCTCTGTTCTGCACCTCCAGAGGTAAAATGATCTCCATCTCCTAATACACATACAATATGTTCTACATATGGTCTGGTGCTATTATATAAAGCCATGATTAATTGTCTTTGACTAAAAAGTAAATACGTTGAATTAGAAAAAACCAGAAAATCACTGGATAATAAAGATCATAGTTGTATTAACTAAATTATTCTACTCCTCAGTGCTCACCATTCCTAAATTGATATGGAATTCTAGTTTGTTACTAGCTGTTGGTGCATTCCTGTGGAATTTTTGTTGCATGGTAGTGCCACTCTTGGTCATTTAGAGTGGGAGTTTAGTTTGAGATGATTAAACCTAAGAACAGTTCCTTATCAAAATGACATAACTAGTTCTTGATATAAATTTCTAACATTTGGATGTTTTTCTTGTGCCTACGTTCAGGATGTTGAGAAGTACAAATTGGGAAATCTAAGAACATTTCATTATTTAAATCAGTCAAACTGCTATGAGCTGGACGGGGTGGATGATTCTGAGGAGTACCTCACAACTAGGAAAGCTATGGATGTTGTTGGGATCAGCTCTGATGAGCAGGTATGTCACTGGATACCTATGAGCATTAAATATTCTGTTGAATATATTGACCATTGTTCTGCTTTTTTTAGGATGCAATATTTCGAGTTGTAGCTGCAATACTTCATTTAGGCAATGTTAACTTTGCAAAGGAGAATGAAACTGATTCTTCTGAACCCAAGGATGATAAATCTCGGTTCCATCTCAAAACTGCTGCTGAACTTTTCATGTTCGTGTCCATTGCTTTATGCTGTTTTTTTTTTTGTTGTAAATATCCACATGTGATTTTTGATGTTTTCATACGTAAATGGCTAAGCTTTTGTCTACAATTTATTTTAGGTGTGATGAGCAATCTCTTGAAGATTCTCTGTGCAAACGTGTAATTGTGACCCGTGATGAGACCATAACGAAAAGCTTGGATCCAGATTCTGCAGCCATCAGTAGAGACGCATTGGCCAAAATTGTTTATTCAAGATTATTTGATTGGTAGGTTTATGAATTTACTAGTTAGTTCATTGTTCAGCAAAAAACTTTCTTCATTGACATATATCTGGTTCTAATTTGATTGCCCCAGGCTTGTGAACAAGATAAATAACTCTATTGGTCAGGATCCTGATTCCAAAAATTTGATTGGAGTTCTGGATATTTATGGATTCGAGAGTTTCAAGACAAACAGGTGCTTAACTGGTATGCTTTTATTTTCATCATTTAAAGGTTAAATTATTTCAGAGGACTGCATCGATTCCTTCTGTTTTTTTGGATTGGGATCTTGATTGAGAAAGTTAAAACTATTTGTGGCTGTATGATGCCATTTAAATCCAGAGACTTTTTCCTATACACTAAAATCCTGAATAATGTCCTAAGTGTTTTATTTGCGCAATCACATCTGGTTCTGAAAACTTTCAACTGATACCACCGCTTTTGCTTCTACCAATGTCCTAAGTGTTTTATTCGTGTTATTGCATCTGGTTCAGAAAACTTTCAACTAATTACACAGCCTTTGCTTCTATGCATTATTCACTAGTGCAAAACTCGACTGCTCACACATTTCTGTGATAGCTCTGTTCTGTTCTCACTTCTTGGGTTGGCTGGGTTGCTTTGTTTATATTCTTGAGTTCAGTCCTCATGTGTTTAATTTCATAGCTGTTAACTGGTGTGCAGCTTCGAGCAATTTTGTATCAATTTGACAAATGAAAAATTGCAGCAGCATTTCAACCAGGTGTGGGCATGGATACATAATATGTATTCTTTGGTATTCTTGGATCCTCATGACTACTCTCATTTACTCAATTAAGTGTCAACATTCTGCTTGACAGCATGTGTTCAAGATGGAGCAAGAAGAATATACTAAAGAAGAAATTGATTGGAGTTACATAGAGTTCATCGATAATCAGGATATTCTTGATCTCATTGAAAAGGTATGCCAGTTTTCAATAATTTTGATTAAGATCTGCTCATTTTTCCTTTGAATTAAACATACTATTTTCTTTGCTTTTTATATCGTGTTTTGTTTTTCTGATATATGCTTTGATCATTTCAGAAGCCTGGAGGCATCATTGCTCTTCTGGATGAGGCTTGGTATGCACTGGAATATAAAAGATTAATACGATACCCCCTCCATCCTCTTAAGATATCAACTTGTTGACTATTTACTACGAAGTATTTTTCATTTATTTCTTGTGATTTGGTGACAAGCTCTAGTTATTCTTTGTAGTATGTTCCCAAGATCAACACATGAAACATTTTCACAGAAGCTTTATCAAACTTTCAAAGACCATAAACGTTTTAACAAGCCGAAATTGTCGCCTACCGACTTTACCATTTGCCATTATGCTGGTGATGTAAGTTTTGAATTCAACACTAACCTCGTATATAAACTACACCAGACTAATCAAACCCTTTCAAGGAGAAGTTATCAACTTGCTTGATATTTATGTCGTTGGAAAATTTGGTTTTCAGGTTACTTATCAAACAGAGTTCTTCCTGGATAAGAACAAAGATTATGTTGTTGCAGAGCATCAAGCACTCCTTAGTGCCTCCAAATGCTCTTTTGTTTCAGGCTTGTTCCCTCTTTTACCCGAAGAATCTGCCAAACAATCAAAGTTCTCATCAATAGGTTCTCGATTCAAGGTCCCTTTCTGTTCTAAATTTCTAATGAAGCTCATGCTCATTCATCAGTGACATTTTGTTTATGTTTTTTTTTTTGTTTTTATTCGTTATCATCTTCTTAAACAGCAACAACTGCAATCATTGCTTGAAACGCTAAGTGCCATTGAGCCTCACTACATACGCTGTGTAAAGCCAAATAATCAACTCAAACCAGCCATATTTGAAAATAGTGCTGTTTTGCAGCAGCTTTGCTGCGGGGTAAGCATAGTGTGTAGTCCCAAAAAAAAAAAAAAAGTACCAGTTGCGCCTTGCATAGTAATGCAGTATGACGACTTGGTATGTATCTAATCCAGGGAGTAATGGAGGCAATTCGGATTAGTTGTGCTGGATATCCAACTAGAAAGACCTTTGCAGAATTTACAAGTCGCTTTAAAATTCTGGCACCTGAGGTTCTAAATGGAAGGTAGTTTCATCAAATTCTCTGAATATCAATTAATATCTCTCTCTCTCTCTCTCTCTCTCTCTCTCTCTGTGTGTGTATATGTATATTCTTTGATTTCATGTATCTGTAAGGTAATCTGCACTGTGGGCTTTTCTCTAATACTTTGATGCATGTTGCTTTCCGTTGGTGACTACAGAATTTATCTCACGATTCCCAACCTGCATTAATGGACTATCGATCTATTTATCTTTCTGGAACATCATCGATGTCTCCACCAATTGATCCCACTGACCACACATTGTATTTAACACAATGAAAATGAATGACTATATATTTACAACTTCGTGGATGTCCTGCAACAGTTGATTGCATTGACCGCACAATGAACCCTACATGATTAATGTATTATATATTTACAACAAAGATATATGCATTACGGTGCTACATATATTTATCTATGTGGGTGTCTGTTTTCCTTTTTATTAAGGATGTGTTTTGATGTTGCACAAGAGTAATGGACTACGTACACAGCACAAACTATAACAGTTTTATGGCTGGGGGAAAACAAGTGTTTTGAAAACTATATTGGGATAGAGGAGGAGTTGCTGGGTAAAGTTAGATTTCAATCATCATTTTGTGCTTCAATATCTTTGGAATTTCAACAGTCAAGAAATTCTCACTAGTTGGAAAAGAACTGATCTGTGATATTCTAATCACTTTGGGCTTAAGGTCCTGTTTTTATGGAGAAAATTCTATTGTCTTGTTGGCTAGTTTTCATCGTCTGCTTAAGTTGGATATCTTGCACTTGAAATCTATTACTCCTGGTTTTTAGTGTTAGGATTTCTTCGTCTTGTTTTTTCTGTAAAAGTTCTGTTAACTTTCTTAGTTTATTATTTTCAGCGTTGATGAGGTCACCGCATGCAAGAAGCTTTTACAAAGGGTCAACCTCAAGGGATATCAGGTATTTCAAACAATTCTGTAGTTGTTTTTCTGCATTCATTTGCTTAAAAGGGATGACAGTTTTTCTTGTCACATAGATCTTGTCTTTATATTGCAGTATAGTGTTACTGCACTGCGATTGGAAAATCTACTTTTTCAGGAATCAAGCTGCTTTTTACCACCTACTTTACATGATCCTAACCTACAATCTTTTGTAGGGTTAAAGGGACACTCTTCCTGATATGTTTCTGTTGCAGGTTGGGAAAACAAAAGTGTTCCTCAGGGCTGGCCAGATGGCAGAATTAGATGCTTATCGAAGTGAGGTATTGGGAAGATCGGCTAGCGTTATGCAGAGAAAAGTTCGCTCCTACCTATGTCGCAAAAAATTTGTCCTGTTGCGGTTGTCTGCCATCCAAGTCCAAGCCTTATGTAGAGGTACGGAAGAATTTTCACCTTGTACTTCTTGGTGATTTGTTGCCTTATAGCCCAAGAGCTGGTACTAAGAGTTTTTTTTCTTTGACTGATTGCAGGACAAGTTGCACGCCATCGATATGAAAACATGAGAAGGGAAGCTGCTTCTGTGATTATCCAGAAATATGGTCGCTCGTATCTTTCTACGAATGGTTATAAAAACTTGTGCTCTGCAGCTGTTTCTATTCAAACTGGTATGCGAGGGCTGGCTGCTCGTAAGGAGCTTAGGTCCAGGAGGAAAACAAGGGCTGCAACTGTGATACAGGTGAAGATTACATATCTTTCTTAGTATAGCAATAATTTCTGAGATATATGGGGTTTCGTGATTTGCTCAATATCTCAATACAATTTCTTTATCTTTTTCTTGTACAATATAAGAAAATGTGTGATAAAAAAGCTTACCAAAATGAAAAGTTTATTTATTTGTTTTATTTCCCAAAATTCATGTGATATAGAAGAGAAACCCCTGTTGAGAGAAAGACTATTAAAAGAGAAAACCAAATGTACCAGATCCTGATTCCGAAATTTATATTTAGGTTTTCTTTAGTTTAAGGCCAGTCGTTGTAGTTCTCTGTTGGTTTTAAGTTTGTCATCTCTTTTATGCTTTTATGGTTTTACACACTGATTCTGATTATTATTACAGAGTCATTGCCGGAAACACTTAGCCCATGCTCGTTATTTGAGGATGAAGAAAGCAGCTATTGTGTGGCAATGTGGTTGGAGACAAATAGTTGCTCGTAATGAGTTGCGGAAGCTAAAGATGGTGATACCTTCTTCCTTTCTTTCTTTTGAATTTTTCAGCTTTTGATTTTCTCCTCTTGCTTTTTTGACGCCTTGTCTTACCTGTGTGGGTCGGCTTGTTAACTTTGTTTCCATATGTTGCAATCTGGCGAGTATTTTCTCACGGTGTCTTTTGCTATGTAAATTTCCATGCTATTTGTATTTAACAAGCTTTTGTCTTGTCTATGATCCACATCTGCAATCTGGTCAAATTTGTTGGTTTTCATTAAGAGTGAAAATAATACTTGAGTACTTTAGCTATGATACTGGAGTAGGCAACTGTAGTTTGATCATGCTCTGCATTCAATAGTGTTCTCTCTAGCGTTTTCTTTTGCCAAATTCTATTTTTCTACTGTTTAATTCTCAACCTAAAACACCTCAAGATCTTGACTCAGCTGCTTTGCTTCTTTGGCCTCGTTCAGAACACAATGGAATTCCTATTTCAGTTCATTTGGTGGTTTGAGTCCACAATTTTGTCATATATACTTTTATATTTTGTGTTTGAAATGACAAAGTGCTCTGGAACTCAATTGAAAAGGCTAAAAAAGTGACGATTTCTTTAACGAGAAAAAAAGCTAAATATGTTGGATCTGGTTTTATGGACTTCCTTTATCTTGTCTAAGTGATGAGTTCAACCATCAAGAAGATGCATTCTAAAAGATAGTAACAACTAATGAAAATCATGGTCAAGTCTGCTTCATTAAACTGCCAGCACAATCTTTCTCTCTCTCTCTCTCTCTGGTACCTTATTTGAAAGTTTGTTCCAAAGCAATGTGTACTGGTTTCAATCAGAGTGTATATGCAAAATGAGCATTATATTTTTATATTAATTTGTCTTTTTCTCAGGCTGCAAAGGAAACTGGTGCTCTCCAAGAAGCCAAAAATAAGCTGGAAAAGGAAGTTGAAGAGCTAACCTGGCGCCTGCAGCTGGAGAAGCAAATGAGGGTAACGATCCCTATCTTCTCTGTAATATGTTAATGCATAATATCCTACGTAGCTACCATGACTGTAATCATGTAACCATTATTTGACTGTCTTCTTGTGTATGGATATGCCAATCAGCTAAAGTTATCCGCAAAAATAAACTATGATGATATGATTTCCTGGTGAATACTCCAATCCTTCCATTTGTTAAAGTTTCCTCATGTTCGTGCCTTTGAAATATTTGATATAAGGCTGTATGTAGGCTGAAAAAGAATTGTGTTTTTATATTTTCTGCTTGGAGTTGTCTATGAAATTTGGTTGATGCAGTAACAACTCCTTGGTTCGAAAAGAAATATACTCTTTGAAAGGACTAGTACTAAAACCATCTGTCCAAGTCTAACAATAAATTCTATTTGGCTCAAAGAATAAACAAATATATTTCTGTACTCTCTCTTCTCCTCTCTATTTTATCGCTCTCTCAGATTAAGCCTATTTGGCGCCTGCATCTTGTGTGCTGTCCTATATCATTGGTTCACCATGTAACTTTGGTTTCAATTGTTATTTATACATCCATTTGGATTCTTGTGGATTAAGGTTCTTAGCTTAACAAGAGCACAAGGAATAAAGCTATTTTGACTTTTATATAGTCAGTTTGAAAGTGTTACGTTATATGCATAACAAGAGAGGGATTCTTTAAATGCAGGCTGACATGGAAGAGGCCAAAACAAAGGAAAATGTGAAGTTGCAGTCTGCTTTGAAAGAGATGCAACTTGAATTTCAAGAAACTAAATCCCTGCTTATGAAGGAACGTGAGGCTGCAGCAACAGCGTCAGAGGAGGCAGCAAAAGCGGCTGAGGCTGCAACAAAAGTAGCTGAACAAGTGCCAGTTGTACAGGAGGTTTCAGTTGTTGATCAGGAAATAGTCAATAAGCTTACTGCTGAAAATGAGCAGCTCAAGGTAAAGGCACTAAAACTCTTATATGCATTTGTTGGTCTTGCGTATTTCAGGTATATAAACTATAAAGTGAAGATTTATGATTGCATTCAAATATACAATTGTCAGATTTTTTTGCCTTCGATTTTTTTTTTTTTTTACAAATGATATTTAGCCCTGATCTTTGCAGGCCCTTGTAGACTCACTGGAAAAGAAGATTGATGAAACAAAGAAAAAGTTTGAAGAAACAAGCAGGCTCAGTGAAGAGCGGCTCAAGCAGGCGACGGAGGCAGAATCGAAGATAATTGATTTGAAGACTGCCATGCAGAGGTTCTTTCTTGACTTCTGTCAAATTGGATTAGGATATATCACTGATGGTTAATAGTTGGATTTTCATTCCTCAGGCTAGAAGAAAAACTTTCTGACATAGAAACCGAGGACCAAATTTTGCGTCAGCAAGCATTAAAGATGTCAGCTTCTATGAAAATGTCAGAGCATTTGGCAGGAATAGAAACTCAGGTAGGCTTCCCATAGGAATGTTTGTTTCACATTGGTCCTGCTAAGAACGTTTTATTGATTTTGTTTCTCCCCTATTTGGGGAATGGTCATCATGTAAGTGAATAATTTAAATCAAGGCGTTGTTTACCGTAGCTGGTGTTTATTTGTTGTTCTTTGTACGATCCTGAGGTTTGATTTAATGTAGGAAGCACTGAGACCTACACCGTCAAAGATATTTGGCTCAGAGTCTTTCAGGAAATCCCAAATTGAAAGACAACATGTATGTAGTAGAGAAGCAAATCGTTCTTTCCAAGTTTTTTTTTCTTTACTTTTCCTCATGAAGCTTATTCTGCATTATTGGTGTATTTGGTGCAGGAGGGTGTAGATACTCTTATGAAATGCGTGACAGGTAATCTTGGGTTCAGTGAAGGAAAGCCAGTTGCCGCAATAACACTATACAAATGTCTTCTCCACTGGAAATTATTTGAAGCGGAAAAAACTAGTGTATTTGACCGACTTATTCAGATAATTGGTTCCGAAATTCAGGTAAATTATTATCCATTATAAATTTTGTTTAACTAGTATTTTAGAACTGAACCAGTCATCAAAGCAGAGACGGGAGAGGATGGGGGGTTAGACCCTTTCACAATTTCTGTTGCATTGAATTATTTTACAAGACTTCTATGCTAACTGATGAGTGTATTTGATCATGAATTCTATAATTTGAAGGGGGTGCTTTTCCTCATGGTGTTTTTTTTCGGTTACTATCAATTACTTGAATCTGAATACAAAACTACGGACTGTTGAATTTTGTATAGCACACAGGAAACTCTCTAAAGATGTGTCCCATATTCATGAAGAACCAGTTTTGCTGAAAATTAGACAAATCCAAACCTACTTAGCCATCTAAATGTAATCAACTAAATATAAATATGTAATTTTACCTGAAACCATTTAGGCATCTATATATGTGCACGTTATATATCATATATGGATTTATGAATGACATATATGTGCGTTCTTGTATCTCTCTCTCTCTCTCTCTCTCTCTCTCTCTCTCTCTC
>JAOEHR010000067.1:16460941-16475957 GCA_025448175.1 Aronia arbutifolia
ACACAAGCCTTGAAAGAAAGTGCCTTTGGTGTGGAACTTTGAGTGAGGCACCAATTTGAGATATGCCAAGGTCAATAGAAGGAAGGTGAATATTAGACACCATTTGATTTTTAGAAATTCGAATCCATGACTTGTAGAGGGGATCTTGAAGCACAACTTCATGACATTGTAGGGAAGGCCAAATTAATGGGAATTTCCCCCTTTTTGATGATATATAGTTTCTTTTCGAAGCCACCCATCTCATAGAACACTCTCCCATTTGAATTTTTGGTTTAATTTGGGAGAGGACAAAAAGAAGAAAAGAAATGACACATGGTCCAGATTATAGAGTAAGTAAAGTCACTACAACTTAATCAAGACCAAAGTAAACTTAGCCATCAAATCAACCCAAGCTATTATGAGGTAAGTAAAATGATTTTTCAGAGGCTATCTGAAATAATAGGAGAACCATTGACACCACAATGGAAAAATTATCCAAGGTTAATCCACAAAATACTAACAATGTATGACATTTAAGAGATGCATATAGAGAGAAAAATACAATTGTCTGATGAGTCCATTGACAAAGTAGAAATATGCAAAGAAACTAGACATACTAGAAAAACTTGGAAGCTTAGTTATTCAACCTATTTAATTTAGCACAAGGACAACTAGCTGTTTTTCAGTTGGCACAAAGATTAAAGTAAGAAATTTACCCTTCATGAGATCTCTAATGAAGTCATGTCACACGTCAATATGTTTGGCTTTTGAGTGTTGGACATGGTTCTTCGAAATGTCAATTGCACATATGTTGACACAAAAACAAGAGATTGGTGGATCCCCAAAACCATACAATCTCATAGGCACTGAGCACTTGGAGTTTGTAACACCATTTGGAATTGTCAGAATCCTCAAAACCATTTGGTGAATCAATGTTGACTTCTTCATTTAGGTGACCATTAGGAAAAACAGTTTTGCCACCCATTTTGAAAAATTTGAACTTCAACTTACTTGTAATGGCACGAAGGAAACTTACAAATTCAAGTTGAGCAACGAAAACGAAGGTTTCATCAATGTCAACACCTTTAAGTTGAGAGTTACCTTGAGTAATAAGTCTGGGCATATTTCTAATTACATTCCCTGACGCAACAGACTTGTTGATGTATTTTCATTTAGTGCGAGTAATATTGATGATTGATGAGTGATTGGCGCCAAAGGACTAGACAACAATTTTTTCAAGATGATTTGGCTTTTCCTGAACAGTTGAGATCCATTTCTCATCAGTCAACAGATCTTTGATGTACTTTAGATCAAATTGGGAAACAAACCACATATGATCAGTCTTGATTTTGACTGGAGCAGGAGAACAAGACATAGATTCATTCAATGTAACTTTGTACTCAGTGAGAAATAGATGTGAAGTGTTAGATTTCTCTCTCAAAACACACACCCAGGTGAACATAAAGTAGACATCCACAATTAGCAGACATAAATGGTTCCCATTCACATATGGAGGTAGAATTTGACCAACGAGATTCATGGGTATTACTTGAAGAAGCATAGATGTTCCAATGGTAGGCAATTCCTTGTGGGCTGCCTTAATTTGTTTCCCCAAAAAATATAATCCATAAACACAAGAGTCAGAGATAAAATGATGTGGCAGCCCCCTGATAACCTCTTTCTTGGATACTCTATGTAGATCCTTGATGTTCACATGACCACGTCGTCTATGAAACAACACATTTGTTTCATCAATTGCTTGGTCAAACTTTGAAAATTCACCTATTTTATAAGCATCGAGGATGTAGCACTTGTCATTGAACCTTCAAAAGGCAAGCATATTATTTCCAAATTTATCGACAATCTGGCAACCTTCTTTGGAAAGGCTCACTTCATCAGCCACTTTGTCACACAACTTATAAATACGGATGAGGCTTGACTTCAACCCATCCATATAACTGACATTCTTTAGCTGAGGAAGATAAGGAATATTGATAGCTCCATTTTCAGTTATTTGAGATTTGTCTCCACAATCAAATACAAAGTCGCCACCATTAAAGGGAGCAAGAGATAAGAAGGTAATTTTGTCTTTGGTCATGTGCAGATAACCCCCACTATTAAGATGCCACACATTTACTTTGATAACTGAAAGTGCATTGAGGATCACAAGACATTTATTAGAAACTTTCTTGATCTATTTAGAGTCTGGCTTCACATGATTTGAAGTAGATGACTGAACCAGTTGAGTAATTCTGTTAAGTTCAATGACCAGTCAAACAACCTGACCCTTCAAGGTGTCATTCTTTCTAGAGTGAAGCTTCCAATAATTTGGTTGAATATGACCTACTTCATCACAGTGACAACATGTGGGAAAAAACCTATTCTCTGAGCTAAGATTGACAATAGAAGCCACAAGTTTTGATTCATTCACAACCTTTGTCTTGGTAGCCATAGAGCTTGAACCATTTTCAACAAAACCAAGAGCATTTTTGTCGCCATATGGCTTCCCAGAACTCAGATTTTTGTCAATTCTTTTAGCAACATTGGTAAGACTAATAATCTTGTTGATTGCCTCAATCAGCATGAACAACTGCTTCAAGTTTTCCTTATGATATATAACATTGTTTGTCTTAAACACCTGAACTTGATTTGATAAGTTTTCATGATATTTCTTCAGATCCATAACTTAGGCTTCAAAAGGCGCAACAACATCATCATTTTCTTCTCTTTCATCACAAACAGACCCATATATTGTTAGTGCTTTGACATGACCTTCGAGAGTGACAACATTTTCAACTAGTTCCTTTATGTCTAGACGGAAATATTTTTTTTTTCTTTTTTCTGGAAAGCAGTAAGCTTTTTGTTAATCTCAATATTGTTGTCTTTGACATTACAAGTCTTATGAAAGAGGAAGTCATACTTGAGACACATTTCATCATAAGTCAACGCATCAAGATCGTCCAACTCATGTTCATCAACACTGAGATGCACTTCATCCACTGAAGCAACAAGAACGATAGTTTTCTCCTCATCATTTGATGACCTATCACAACAATCAGATTCTTCACAATCGTTTTCACTCCCGGTAGACATCATCACTTTGTTTGCACACTCAGTAACATGATGACCAATGACACCACAAGTAAAGCACGATCCAGGATCACTCGAAAATGATGTATCTCTAAGGTTGAAAAGTTTTGCTTGTTTCTTGTCAAAAGACTTTTTTTTTCTTGTGACTGAAACTTTGGGTTTTTGGAAGAGTCTCCAGTCCTTTTGGCATATTTTCCTTTGTTCTTGACAGTCATTTTGAACTGATTAACAAAAAAAGCCAAATCCTCTTCAGAAGATGAATTTTTTGATCTCATAATAGCTTTAGCTTTTTGGAATCCTTGGAAAGCAACATCATTTCCCTTTTTCCAGTCTATATCTTCCATATCAAGAGTAAAAGAATCAAGGGTAATCAAACCCTGAGTATTCAATAATTTGAAACTTCTGACTCCAATCAACATAATCTGTTACATCAAAACAAGGAAGGAAAGTTAGAAGAACCAGCAAATCAGTCACGATCCATGGTGAGATTCCACCTAATACAAGTAACTCTCAGGGATCACTCTATGTATATCTAGAGCATAGCTTTGATACCAATTAAAATTTGTACCAGGCGGAATATCCAGCAAATAAAAATTTAACTTTGCACAGTAGACTAGTTAAATGAGCTAGTCAACTAGTTACAAGTTAGTCAGTGATATAAAGAGTAATTGCAACAAATCCTAACTGACCAATACGTCAAACTAATCAGAGTCTACCCAGATTAGTTTCACAACAATAATTCCTAAACTCGAACACATTTACATGTCAGTTCATTATGCAAACAACAATGGCAAAGCAATTATGAAACAATGTATGCTGGATTGACTAGTCAAGCTGAGTCAACTAAGTATAGATTTGTTAGTTAATCAAATGCAAATCTACAAATCAAACTTAGTTCACTACAAGTTATCCTAGTCAACTACAATTCAGTTAATTGCTCATAATATGTAGCGTAAACTTGGTAGCTAACACATATCAAAGGACAACTCATAGGATGCATGAAACATATGCAAGTAAGTAAGATATGTGGACAAGTTAAGAGTCAAAGAGCACAAGAAGGTTTTGGCTGAAAAAACCCACCTCAGGGTTAAAAATTCGGGGACTCTCCACTGATTCCAATCCACTAGTGTAAACAAGATTCATACAAAAACCACACAAGCTCAATTCCTAGATCTTTATCTACCAATATCAACACAACCAATGCAAATGATATGACAATGATGGTTATTAAAAATCTGGATTCAATGACCAGTCAGTTTCTCCAGACAAATACTTGAAGAAAGAAACTGATGAGAATCCAAAACGGGTTAGTTTAAAGATTTGAAACTTGAAGAACTTGACCACCAAATTAAAACAAAACCATGAAGACAATGCTACCCCAATATGCAGTGATTGGGTGTTTGATGCATGAACATAGTTTTGTGGCTAGGGTTTCAATGAAGAACACAAGAGGTAGCTCAAAGCTAAAATCAACTATTTTTTGAAAATATAAACCTCCTAGCCAAAACAAATGAGCATATAAAACGAATTTAAGAAAGCAATTTCAAAGATAGATTGATGAAGCACATTACCCATAAAATATGCTTGATGCTCCTAGGGGGTTTGAGATGGAGATGAAAAACAATGTCTCTCTCTAAAGTTAATCTTCTCAACCAAAGAGGATGAAAACCCTAGCTAAGGTTATATAGACAAATCTGATTTTTGCACATCCAACAAAGACAAAAACCACTTGTCAACCCAGCAGACAATCTGAGCAGATTAAGGATCAGAAAAAGACCACCAGCAAAAAGGTGTCAGTCAGCCCATGTGGGTTGCCTTAATTTGTGTGGCTAGATAGCTGGAAGTCAACGCGCAAAACTAACTAAACAATTAAACTAGACAGAATGCAACATAGTTAGAGATATGAAATGCACATGCATGAACAAATCTTTTATGATGATGATTGTCCTCAACCAATGCCCTTGGACGCAAAATCCAGCAAGATAAACTCATAATAGAGTTGTAAATTCAAAGCCTATCTAAGTGCATGTGTGGTATCATTTACAACTGTTGACAAGGAAAGCCAAACAAATGAATCTAGACTTCAGAAAGTCTATATAATGTTTTTGTGGGGAATGAGAGCAAGTTTGTAGTCGAATTCATAGGCAGTGTCAAATTAGTATTGTCATCTAGTTTTGTTTTGAGTCTAAGTCCAGTTTATATGTACATTCCACGAGGAGTTTTATTTCAACATCTAAATTAGTAGAGTCAGGGATTACTTTTGTTGGAGACAACGAAAGTGTAAAATTTTACCATTCTGATAATAAAGCTGTCCATTAGGGGGTGCAAGTTCATTGGATATTCAGAGAAATCCAAAGGGTACAAATTCTATTGTTCAGATTCTCACTTTCAAATTATGGAAACAAACAATGCTAGGTTTATATAGGAAAAAGAAATGTGTGTCTCAGTTGCCACTACACCAGAATTTGAAGAAATGAATGATAATTCACTGTTACTTGATCAACAATTAACAACCATTCCATTGAATGACATCATCCAACTAATGGTTCTACAAGACGCCATGAATGTTCCTCAACAAGAAAATGCGATCAATACCACTGCAGTAGTACATGACAATGATCAAATGACAAGTGAGTGAGAATGCACAAGTTGCTAAACCAGTTAATGTCCAACCTGCAACAAACAACATCAGGAAATCCCTCAGAAATTGAAAGACTCATGCTTCCTGACTTTGTATACTTAAATGAGGCTGAGGACAACATAAGTGATGAAGATGACCATATTTAATTTAATCATGCAATCTCTAGTGCTTGATCAATTTTATGGCACACAACAATGGAAGAAGAATTAGAGTCCATGAAAATGAATAGTGTATGGACTCTTGTACTAAGAAGCACATAAGTAACAAAGGTGATTGGGTTTAAGTTGGTGTACAAAACAAAGAGGGATTCACAAGGTCAATTTGATAAGCATAAGGTAAGACTAGTTGCCAAGGGCTTTACTTAGAGATAGGGTATTAGAGCACTTCCAGTGTTGCTAGGCTCCCCTGGGCTAGAGGTAACCAATCCTCTAAAATGAACAGTAATTGCCTCTAGTAAACAGCAAATGCCCAAGTGCATCTCCACCCCTAAACTGAATAGGCAAGGCAATTCGTAATAAAATATTAGTATTTTTTATTTTATAAAATAATAAAAAAATAATTTTATTTTCATTATAAAACAATTTATTGTATTTTTAATTATTTTTTTTATAATTTATTGTATTTTTAATTCATTTGTATTAGTATTTTATAATTTTTATTAGTGGTTAACGTCAGCATTGTGTCATATCCCTCGGGTGCTGGGGCCGTGGATTTATGCCTGGTGGAGAGCCCGAGCTCTTGCCTGGAGCCTAAGCTATTTGAATGGGCTAGAGCCAATTGCTGGGGCATTGGGTCATTTAACATCCAATCTCGAAGGGAATTAGGGCATGCTGGAAGTGCTCTTAACTACAACAAGACTTTATCTTCAGTCTTAACGAAAGACTCAATAAGAATCATCTTGGCTCTCATAGCTCATTTTGACCTTGAACTTCACCAAATGGATGTCAAAACTGCCTTTCTCAATGGTGAATTACAGGAAGATATTTACATACAGCAGCCACCAGGATTTTTTGAAAGGGGGAAAGAAATTATGGTCTGCAAATTAAACAAATCCAATTAAGGATTAAAACAAGTCTTAAGGAAATGGAATAAGAAGTTCGATTAAGTGATGACAGCTTTTGGCTTTCAGGAAAACAAGATGGATGAATGCATCTACCTAAAGGTCAGTGGTTCCAAATTCATATTCTTAGTATTGTATGTGGATGATATACGGTTCTTGGCATACAACTAGGAAAATGTTAGCTGAGAATTTTGACACGAAGGATTTGGGGGAAGCTAAGTTTGTTCTTGGCATTGAGATCATAAGGGACCGCAAAAAGAGAGCACTTGGACTATCTCAAAGACAATACATTGACAGGATTGCCAAGAAATCCAATATGGAGAAGTGTTTCAGTGGGGAATTGCCTATTGGAAAAGGAGATAAGATAAGCATTGAACAAAGTCCAAAGAATGAATTGGAAAAGGAAAGCATGAAAGACAAACCTTATGCACCCCTAGTAGGTAATCTCATGTATGCTCAAGTTTGTACAAGGCTTGATTTGGCATTTGCAGTGAGTGTGCTAGGAAGGTTTCAATCAAATCCTAGCACAGCTTATTGGGTTGCAGCCAAGAAGGTTTTCAGATACTTGAAGAGAACAAGGATTTTATGTTGACATACAATCATGTAGACAATCTTGAAATTGTATGTTGTACTGACTCAAACTTGCCAGGTTGTATAGATGACAAGAGATCAACCAATGGATATATATTCATACTAGCTGGAGGTGCTATTTCTTGGAAGAGTTCAAAAAAAAATTTTCATTACATCCTCAACTATGGAAGCTGAGTTCATTGGTTGCTACTCAGCCACCAAGCAAGCTGGTTGGATTAACAACATAATGAAAGGCTTGATAGTTGTAGACAACATGAAAGACCACTGAATGGGTACTATGACAACAAGGCTGAAATGTTCTTTTCTAAGAATAACAAGAGGTCACTGGCATGTAGACTTATGGATATCAAGTGTTTGAAAGTAAGAGATGAGGTGAGGAAAAGGACAATCGATATCCAGCACATAAGTAAAAAATTGATGGTAGCTGATCCGACTAGAAAAGCTTTACTAGTGGGTGTCTTTAAGAGACATGTTTTCAGAAAGGGAATAAGGGAGACTTTTGATTTAGTTAATGGGTGGGAGTAAGAACTTGTTTATCTTCTTGAAATTGAAAGGTTAAAGTGTTGCTTTACCAGTCAAGTTGGATTGTTATAAATTGATTCGTGCATTGATCTATATTTTCATATATATATATATATATATATGTGAAGCTACATTGACAAAAATCTAGTACTGATGTATAATCAATTTGTTTTAGGGAACTGATATTTCGATTATCAGTTCTAGTCATCATGGCTTTGTTAGTAACATAGTATTTTGAGATCGATGTGTATGTAATCATGGAGTAAAGGTATAGCTCAAACTGTGCTTTGGTTTCCATGGTTCTACAATTATTTCAAAGTGACAAGTTGCTGGAAGGGATAGTTGCATGCTTTTGAAGATTCAATGATCACCATGAATTCTTATTGTTTTAGGGTTCTCATTGACATTAAGTGGGAGAATGTAAACTTTTATATGAATGGAAATGAGGTTTTGTGAGTTTACTTGGAAATTCAAGTAACTTGGTACTCAAGTTATTTGATTTACAAGGGATCTCAGTGCCTAATCAAATAAGGATTATGGAGTTTCAATTATATGCAACTAATAAGGACCCTTATAAAGTAAATACAAAGATTTAGAATCATGAAATGACTCTAATTTATTTGATAGAGTTTGAGTTTATATCCATTCCAATAATAGGCTGGAATTGATTGAAACCCTAACTATATAAATAAGGAGAAGTCCTTGCTTCCATACTACCGTATTCTCATGTATACTACTACCCTATTTTGATAGTAGAGATCATCAAGAGTATTGGAAGTAGAAGACTACTTCAGCTTGTGTTCAAGAATGGTATGTGCCTGCAGTTAGCCTTCTTGTTATTCATGCAAGCATGCTTAGACGTAACAATCTTGTAGCATCATTATATGTAGCCCTAGGTTCAAGTTGATAGATTATGTGGAACTCTTACATCCTATAGGTTTGGCATATGGATTTTTCCTCAGAGGTTAGTTTCTATTCTGTCTTTTGTTAAAAGTTCTGTTACTCATTTCCTTTGATGCTCAAAAAGTAAAATTTGAATGTTTTGACCCTTCCAAACTTTTTGGCATGAATTTTGCTTTATCCGCAGTCGACACAACAAGAATTTGATAATGCTCTGCCATGTTCTTCCAGAAAGAGGTTTGTTGCCTCTCTTTCGCCATCATCTCCACTTCCAAAGCCATGTTAATAGCCTCTTGAAAACTCCACAAATTATGTAGCCCAATCTTTTCTTGAATGGAGGGTTGCAATCCATTCACATACATCACAACCTTTTGATTTTCTATCTCCGTCAGATGGTTTTTGCTCAACTAGACGCATGAAATCATTCGTATAATCTGTCACACTTGTATAGCCTTGGACACAGCTGATGTACATATGGTACACAAGTTGTTTAATAATCCGTAGGTAAGAATCAATCCATCAAGAGCTACTTCATTTTTCTCCACGTGTGAATTTGATTATTTCCTTGCCTCTGTCAGGTGTTATGTAATTGATCCCACCAAACAACGATAGTTGCTTTGAGACAGAAGGCAACCATCTTCACCATCTTTGTCTCGAGGACCTCCATGACGTCGAAGAATCTCTCTACCTCCACTGACCAATCCAGGAAGTCTATGATTGTCGGTCCCTGCAAAAGTTGGAATGTCTGCCTTAATCCAAAAATCATCAAAATTGTTGCAGTTTTGATGATTTGGATTGTTAAACTGGGGCGGAACTCCTTGATTATTGCCTCATGCAGATCTTTAGTTATTTAGACCGAGGGCTTGGAGCAACATCTTGCAAAGATCTTTGAATTGCACAGTGAAATTTGCAATCTGTTCAGTTTGAGCATCCAGGTCCGCTCGAGTGATAGGGGTAGATTCACAATCACAATCACCCATAGATAGATAGGACAATCAACGATGCCAAAACGAGAGAAACCCACTCTGGTACCAATTGACATAGCATGATGTGATCAAAAGGTTACCAATGTAATCCCTTGTGGAACAAAGTTTGGAATCTAGCAGAAAATTGAGAGAAATCTCAAAGGTTGTATTTGATAATTCTTGAATGATTGCCATTGATACATCTAGATGGCTTAAATAAAGACTACAAACGTTTGGAACAACTCAACTGACTTCTAAGAATTAAAACAACATTAAATGAACATTAATCGAATGACAAACGAAGAGTCCGATTTTTATTATGAAACTTTAAACATTGTTTTGAAGGCTGAAACAACCCCTGATGGTCAAAATTTATCGTATGTCACATCAAAGTGGTGAGTTGGACTTGTGGCGTCGTTCTGATTCTGAAAAGGTATCATAGGCCCAAATCAGAGCTCGGATGCGAAATCAGCAAATTCTCACTGCATCTTTTTATCTTTATACGGTCTATTTCCCCTTCAATCCATTATGTTATTTGTTCTACATCATAAGATAGACTGTTTTCTAGCAAAAGCTACACAGTCGCAAAATGTAGACATTCTTTTTCTATTCTTGTTTTTAATAACACGTTCTTTTTCTATTTTTTTTCTTTTCACAAATAGAGATGTGGCGGGACCCTTTTTTGTTGTTACATCCTGCTGTTTTCTCTTAACTTGGTGCTGCTTTCTATCAAGTGCTGCTCTTTGAAGATATGCTAGATTACTAGTTATGTTTATCCACTAGTAAGCACAACTTGGACTTGATTCTTCTTTTCCATGCCCTATAATAACTTGTTCAGTACTGGTTGTCACATAAAAAGTAATTAATTGGGTTGGATAAACTCCAATTGGAACTTAAACCTTGCAGTCTTGGAGAGACACAATGATATGATCTAGGTCGTGGTGTTTGTTTGGACATAAGTAGTTAAAGATTTGATTATCTCATAATACGCACATAGTTTTAAAAGCAATCAAACAAAGAAAAATTATGTCCATCAGTTCTACCTCAATGCTAGTGTGGTCCAGTAGAGATTAAGTACTAATAGAGTCTAAAGTTTTAATTTTTCATGTGGTACATAACATTAAAGTGGTCTGAAAAATCAACAATTAAATTTTGCATATAGTAATTTAATGAATTTTGATAACGATTAAATTAAATTTGCATAAAACCCGTATACAATCCCTTAAATTTAAATGCTATCATAATATCTTACTATCTTATAATAGTATTTTCCGACGAAAGCAATATTTAGATTGAGAGTTCAAACACAGGATATTAGATACAATGATATATACTCTCAACAACTTTTTAAGTCTTCTAACTTTTGCGGATATATACTTTCATGTGTTTGAAAGAAAAAGTCATATTTTATTTTGTTTAATGTGAATATAGTGTTCACATCAAAATTCAAATAACTTCGATGAAAGCTTATGGCTCAGAAAAATCTGTATCTTGGTGCTGCATTTAAGTGGGGCAGCATACATATGGTGTGATATTTTGTAACCCCAATTTATCTTTCATGCGTGTGTGTATATATGTTGTGTGTATATATCAATAAATATATATATATTGTGTATATATATTTATATTGTGTGTGTGTGTGTGTGTGTGTGTGTGTGTGTGTGTGTGTGTGTGTATAATTAAACCAAGTGATATTAGGTACCATAAAACAACAATTTACGTATTTATGTATATTCTTGCATAAGCACTGTAAGCTAATTATACCTACATTTAGTGTATATTCACGCACCAGTTTATTGTAAGAAAACAAAATGGAGAAAATAAAATACCATAGTAAAGTAGGATATTAGGTACCATAAAACAATTTATTTTTATTCATTTACCAAAAGAGTTTGACTCTCTCTTTATAAGAAAACAATTGTTAGGTTCACTCTCCATGTCGTATCAGTACTTTCTTTAATTTACTGAATCCTATTCCTAAACAGGCAGAAAAAGATCGTGTCTATCTGTATATATGGTAATATACTACGTAGTATATTGGCATACCATTATGACGTTATCATTCCAAGCTCGTGAAAAAGATTTTTGTTGTTTGAGGCCACCTTTAAAAGAATGGCTTGTATTTGGCCTGTATTTCATTCGATCATTTCCACCATACGTTCACACTCAAAACATGAAGATCCTTACCAGCATTTTGCTTATTTTTGCTCTTGCATTCTTCGTAATCTGCATGTCAATACTAGAACCCCAGAACTTCTACGGCACCGAATACAACGTTCGAGTCGTCAACGGCTTCACAAACAACTCGTCCTTGCCGTTGGTGATTTGGTGTGCATCACAGAACAGTGATCTTGGTGGACGTGCTCTTCAGGAGCATGACGATTTTAGCTGGAGCCTGAGGACCAGTATTTGGGGCACTACTGACCTTTTCAAATGTACCATGAAATGGGACCGAATAAGGAGGAGTTTTGAGGCATTTAAGGCTTCGAGGGATATTCAGAGGTGCGGTCCATTTAGGAAGTGTTCTTGGTTGGTCAGAGAAGATGGGTTTTATTTCAGCAATGATGAAGTAAATTGGAAAAAAGATTTTTCATGGTTGTAAGGTATAATTAGTATTTCAGAGCAGTAATTTTTATAATTTGCAAATTGCATGGATCTAGTACTTTAATATAATTTAAACGGCATGTGTTTCTGGGGTTTCTTTTTTCTCTTTTTCTATTCGATATTTTCATGTTGCTTTGCTAAGACACAGATGGAAACCACGTTTGCTTTTTGTAAGTTTGGTGCCCCAGAATGCCAGAATCAGTAATCTGGGTCTTTTGTGGAAAAGAATTTTGCAGAGTTTTTCCCAATACTTTTTTTATCCACTGATTTATCCTTTATTTTTTTTTAATCCAAATGCAATAAATAAACAAACGCACACACGTGAAAAAAAAAGATGTGTATGAGAAAATCACTTCCTTATACGTTAGCAAGGTAGTATTTGAAATATTTTATCCAACAGGATCCTCTCCGGACTCTCTTTGTGAGGATCATGAGAATCCGTGAATCGTGTTCGTTCATCGTACATTATGCGGTCAGTTTTTTTCGGATACTGTTTGTGTTTAATTTTAAATAAAAAATTTAAAATGATTTATGATCCACGATGTACAATAAACAGACACGATTCATGAATATCCGGAATCCTCACAAAGAGGATTTGACCAGAATCCGGATTCTTATTTTATGTTAGAAATGACTGTAGTGGAAATTTGGTTCGTTTATAAAAAAAAAAAAATTAAAAAATTAAAAATTAAAAAAAAAATTTCCTACAGTAATGTAATAAAACAGTACTCTTTTCCGTAAGAAATTGCAATTGAAAATGGATTTGGCTTCTCTGCCCTCCCACTTCCCATACACTCCCGTCCCCTTCTATTTTGTGTGGTCACGGTTAAGCCACGTCAACATTTTATATTGATTTTTTTTATAGAGATAATAAGACAAAAAATAATAGTAATATAAAATGTTGACGTGACTTAACTGTGACCTCACAAATAGGAGAGGATGAGAGCGTATGGAAAGTGGGAGGGCAGAGAAGCTAGGTCAATACCATTTAATGGTTATGTTAGTTTGGACTTTTCGTTGCTCCAGTCTTCCCCTGTGGTATTTTGTTTTCTGTCAAGCAACAAAATATCTTATGACCAATCTATTAGAAAGAAAAAGCCAACGGAAAACAAAAGACCATGTGCCAAAACAGGTACTAATTAAGATCGCATAGGTTCAAAAGAGTACAATTTCATCTTTACATGCATGCCATTTATATTTTAGGGGTGTGTAGCACACCCCTTTTTACTTCTCTCACACCCCTATTAATTTTTTTCCGTTAGATCTTTTTCAATTCATCCGATCCGACGGCCGAAATCCAAAAAGGTGTGAGAGAAGTAAAAAGGGATGTGTGGATATCACACCCCATATTTTATTGGTTTACATTTGTAGACAGTGGTGATACTAGCATGGGGTCATTGGTTGTTTTTGATCTCTCAACAACTTCAAAAACCTCATATATATTTATTTGTGTATTGTATTTGACCCCTATAAACAGCTAAGAACTAAACTACAATCATATTTGTCTTCCTTCTCTCTTCTTGGGAGAGATTAATTATGTTGTGCGATCGATGAGATACTTTAGTTAAAAAGTCTTGGTAGTCTTCAATATTAATCCACAGTATCCTGCATCACCATCAGCAAACCTCTACATAGAATAATAGTTGTCAATATATGTTGGCATAAACTTTCAGCATATGTTGACAGGAATTGGCAGGTGTTTACTATGTGCTCGACGAAATAATTCAATAAAGAATTTTTGGATAATATTATATATGACCCCATTATTTGAAAATCCTGACTACGCCACTTTGTGCAGAGTACTGCAACCTAGCAATATATTGTTGCAAGCCACCAAATTAGTAATTAAACAACCCCAAATGTTTTTTAAAATTAGTAATGAACTCTGGGATTTTCAAGGGCCTTTACCATGACATTTTCTTTTTCAACACCTCAATTTTCGGATTGCTTCTCTAGCTACGTAAAAAGTACTTATGCTAATAAGTGCTCATGTTATATATTTTTATTAAATATCCAAATGTCTTTTCTTTTGGTGCTCGTCGAGAAAAGTTTTTTGTAACCAAAAACACTTTTAAGTTTTTGAATCGAACACAATCAGAAGCCTTTCTCATCGCTGGAAATGTTAGCATACGCTT
This sequence comes from Aronia arbutifolia, assembly GCA_025448175.1. NCBI lineage: Eukaryota > Viridiplantae > Streptophyta > Magnoliopsida > Rosales > Rosaceae > Aronia > Aronia arbutifolia. Next base: position 16,475,429 of record JAOEHR010000067.1, read on the forward strand.
CTCCAGTAGTTGATTTTCACTTCACGTGAACGCTCATACGCGTTAGCATCATATTGCTATGTGTCGATTCAAAACCTTGTGTCTGGCCTAGTGGTACAAAAGCAAGTCTATCTCTCCCACCAAATTGCATGTATCACTTATCCGTGCACAAACAAAAGTAACTACAAACAACATTTGGCATGTTCAATCCCAACTACGTACCTTTCAAAGATGGAGACAATTCATTTCTTGCACTATATATCAGGTCTTTCCTTTAATATCCGTATTCAAATTAAAAGTTTCTTTCCAACGTTTCTTTCTATCTATCGACTGTTCCCTTCACAGTGTATTTCCACTCCCATAACATAATTCGAGGTAATTATCCTACTCTCAATCATGCATGCTTTGAATACAAGATGCGATAAGTTCTGATATCTAAATATTAAAAACCTTAAAATCGATTGAGTATCCATCTCAATAATACAGCACCATAAAAAAACACCCTTTTTAGATCAAAGAATTTAATTTGTCGGGCAAAATAAAATTTTGT
>JAOEHR010000067.1:16550435-16561819 GCA_025448175.1 Aronia arbutifolia
TTAGTCTCATTGTTAAACTTGTGAGAAGGTTTGCAGCATTTGCAATTCTTGAACTCTAATGATTACAGCTAATAATTGGTTCTTATTTTCTTCTATTCTCTTCTGAAATTCTGAAAGGATAAGACTAAACATGTCTAATAAGATCATGCAAGAGTTTATTATGAGCACTGCATTTATGTATCTCATATCTGTTTTTGCTAGAAACTCCGAAGAGATATCCTCCCTAGTAGCTTTTGTTGGCCTTGAGTTTCGAATCATATTGTTTCATTGTTTATTAAATCACATTTTTGATTGACGGGCTGTGCACTAAATAGGCAAAAATGTTGGTTTACCTCAATAGCTATTTACCAATATGTTCCTAATATTGATGAGAATTCATGTGCCCAACCAATCTCATTAGACTATTGAAAGGGCAAAGGATATAATGGTGATGAGTAAATATTAGCTAGAGTTCATTTACTTATGTCCTCATTTGCATGCACATTTTCATTCTTTAGGACCTCAGCCTTGTTTTAACAAGCTATATGTATCTTTGTGTCTGCATACATGTTTTTAATTTATGAGAATGTGTGTGTGTGTGTGTGTGTGTGAAATTGTGAATGCATGCATAGTTGCTCGGTTCATTTTCTCGAGGCCTGCATTCATTGGTCATACATTTATTGAAACAATATGAGTGAGAAATTTAGATGAGTCAGGGGTTGATGTATTTTTTATTGCAGGAAGGTCCTCGGACAATGGTGGGAATTGCAACATTTGACTCAACGATCCATTTTTACAATTTGAAACGTGCACTGCAGCAGGTCAATATAAGTTGTCTTTTTGTCTTTGTTTCTTTTAGTTATTCATTTATTATATATAGAATAAATTCTGATACATATGCAGTCTTTTGAACCTACAAATTATTTGCGTAAAAATTAAAAATCTGTGTGCTTCTTACTTCTCTGTGTATGAAATTAAATGTGACTTTTGATGCCTTCATTTTTGACATGTTGCCTTTGTGGCGAATAAATGATACTGTAACTTGGAATGTCCACTATACTATGCACTATAGGTGATACATGAAAATAGAAATTTATAGTTTTATACCAAAGAGGTGCAGGACCTTGATGTTGGTTTTATGCTTTTAGACTGGTTGGGTTTTTGAGATTGTTGCATTCATGAGTAGACTATAGGAAATGACGGGTTTTTTTCAATGAATGAATTTGATTACTTTGGGGATGTATCTATTCTTTCTTTTTCGGTTGAGTGAATAATGTACTTAGTGCCAGTGTCATCTCAGAGTGCCGATATATATGGGTGATAATATTAAAAGAACCAGCATGCGTATCAACTAGTAGATTTTTAATCAAAAGTGAACCGCGCATCAACAGAACATACACTGTCGACCGAAGATTTGGTAGAATGGAAGGTGCTCAAGGAGAAAATTGAAACATTGTGAAATTTTAAGGTAGTAAAATCAGAGCGAAAGAAGAGTGATGAGAAAACTATAAATTTTCTTGTGAGTAATACACGGATGCTTTCTTTACAATAAACGATGTGTTGCTTTACACCTATCATATTCTGCGTAGTTGGAATTCTCTGTCTTAGAATCAATTTTCTTACGCCTAGAGAAAGTTGATGACAAGTTCTAGGTATACTGGTCTGGGAGCATGCCTTTTAAAGTTTCAGTGAGTAGACGAAAGGGTGGGACAATTTCTGCTAATATAGCAGTTTCTCAATCATCACTTTAATTTTTCCATTTCTGAATTGTAGCCAAATTGTTTTCCTTTTCTTCTTTTTCTAACCATCTCAGTTTAATTGTTTGAATTATATTCCTTTTGTTATAAGCTTTGGCTATATAACCATTTATTTTTACGGCCCTGATTTCTATTATTTTTGTCAAACAATTATTTTAGAAGGTTTCACACTGAGGTCCAATATGTGTTTGCAGCCTTTGATGCTTATTGTTCCTGATGTGCAAGATGTTTACACTCCTCTGGAGACTGATGTAGTGGTCCAGCTTTCCGAGGTCAGCAGCTGTTATTTTTTTCCTTTCGTGAAATGTATTGAGTAGTTGTGCAAAGTCTTTGAAGTGTTGATTTAACAACAATTAGCCATATGGCATTTTGGCATCTTAATTATTAAATTTCTACACGCCTCTTATTAAATTTAGATTGTTTTGTTGTTGTGGATTCCTAGTGCCGCCAACATTTGGAGCAATTGTTGGAAAGTATTCCAACCATGTTTCAAAACAGTAAAACGGCTGAATCAGCCTTTGGTGCGGCAATCAAGGTATGTTGTATAGTGTGATACTGCTATAAGTACTGAACTATTTACGGTGGTTGCGGTTTGCTACTACATTTGAAAATACAGAACATCAGGTGCAAATGGATATGAATTCATGAAACATGCATTAAGTAGATGGTGCTGTACATAATATGCTTGATGTTGACACTATGAAGCTTTATACAACTACTATGAGTGGATTTAGCATGTCATTTTTGTTCATCTGGTTCTTCTTAGGTTCTTTTGTCTGAAGCTGAGTATATGAGAAAGAAAAGAAGATATTTGATCTGAACTCATTCTTTTGCATGTAAAGTCTAAGAGATTTTTGGAATAATATTTATTAAATAAAAGTAGTCGAAAATCCTATAGGTGTAGATGCTTCCATGACCTTGAAAGCTGACTGGATCAAAGTTTTGTTCTTGCCAAATACTGATCAACTTTCTTATTGTTCCTCATTTTGTGGTGAACATGCCAGTCAGTATGTTGTAATGCATGACAAGCTTCGAGGAGAGATGAATGGAGCTGGTGTCATATGTGGTATCCTGACTGGTTTGGCTATCAATTGGCTTTACTTCCTGTCTAAACACCCTTCTTAGATTGATTTCAGTCAAAACCTAGTTTGGAGTCTTGACTGTTTGAATACTAGTCAAACCAAGACGTGTAGTTAACCCGTTATTTGAGCTGTTAAACCTGCCATTAGTGTTAAAAATGACAACTCTCTTTTCTGCTGGTCATTGAACACTAGACCTAAAGGCATTAATCCGCCATGCTGCATTTATCTAGGTGGTCAAACTCTCGGCTTTCTCTTCTAGCTACCACTGTGTGAGTAAAATGCATCAAGCCTATATATTCTCTGGTGGCTAACATGGTTAATAATATTATTTGTATTTTGAGTTGTTTATGGAAGAATTGTATTATAACATAAATGGATCTAAATCTCTCCATGATTCTGAAATTATTGTATACGTAACACTTAATGTGAACACAAGGAATAAATGATCAAAACATCTAACGCATTGACTGCGGTTTGTCGACCTGTCCAGTAGTTAAGCCTTATCCTCGACTTTTTTTCCAGCCAGGTTTCTTAACATTGACATGCAGAATGCAATTAGAGTCTCTTTATTATGAGGAGCACTTTGTCTCTCATTGAGAACATTTAATTGATATGTATTTCTCTGCTCATTTGTTGCTTTTGCGGCCTAGTCTAGCAATAGAATCAATAATATCTATGATTTGCACTATTTTTCTTTTTATACATATTGATGTTTAAATTTATCGCTTCATTATTCATTTTTGTTTTCTTCCTTGCCTAGGCTGCTTTCTTGGCAATTAAGAGTACTGGAGGGAAACTCTTGGTGTTTCAGTCAGGCAAGCTCTTATCCATGTATCTATTGATGGTGCATCCTCTGTGTTTTCCTTTTCCTTTATAAACACTTTCACATATTATTGCAAGCAAAGAATGAAAAACAACATGCTTGAGGCTGCATGGCTTCATATCATAGACAAAACAAAGGACTGAGATCTGTTAAAGGATGTTAAGAGACAGTTGAGAATCGCATAAACATTAGTAGTTTCATAAGAGAAGTTTTGGAAAATGCATATTTGTTTTATGTAGTTTCAGTCACTGTTATTGCCTTGTTCTTATTTTGTAAAGATAAACTACCTATCTAGTCAGGAATGAAAAAAGTAACCCAGAACATATGTTCTGTTGATGTTCCCAGTTATCATGTAAGATTTTTCGTTGGGATAATTTATTAATTTCATGTTATCAGTTTTCAGTCAACTTGAATTCCAGCTAAATGACTAAGATATATTTTCACTTGTATCATTATTTATCCTGGATACCTTTTATAGACATTTATTTTTTGTGAAATCTGGTAAAGAATTTGTATGCATATTCATTTTCACACTTGGCATCTTCTTTTACTTTTACAGGACATACCTCGTTTATTGTCATCTCAGAGTATACTAATGTTAATGTTGTCTGCAGTGTTGGCATCAACTGGAATTGGAGCGCTCTCTGCTAGAGAGGCCGAAGGAAGAGCAAATATATCCTCAGCTGAGAAGGTACGAATACCCTCTATGTGTCATTGTATGCCGTTTGTGTGCTTTAGAGCTGTCGTCCTGTAACCCAGTTACTATTAAGAAAAAAGCTCATCACATCCTTGAGGTCACAAAAAAGAAATTATATAGGAATTGAAGTCATGGTTATGACAAGCCCAATAGTCAAATGCCTATTACCTTATGAAAGTCCATACTGGTCTTTTCTTTTAGGACACGGTTATCTCTTAAGTGAAATCTGAAATGCTCATTTACAGCTGTAAGGCAAAGCCCACTCTACAAAGAGGACAAAGAAAACCACAATTCTTGCTCCATTATCTCTCATTATGAAATACGTTACAATAATTTGAAAAGGAAAGTTGAAAAGGAAAGTTAATTCATAATTCTGTATCTAAAAAGATGAGAAACACAATAAACGATTATTTACAAAAATTATGTTTGTAATTCATGTTGGCATATTAAAATAGGAAGCCCTCATGTGCAACTTTTGCCTTAGGTCTCACTTTCTTTTGATATTGTTCCCGCTTATATGATCTTGCTTTTCGATTACATATATTCAGTTAATAGGAATAAGAACTTCTCTCGAATTTTTGAACCCTCTTGAAGATGTGGCTAACTAGGTGGCCATGTAGATGGACTTAGGATAATTATTACAAAATAAATTGACATTTCAGGCCTTTGTATACTGTGCTAGAGTTGATTTGCATATGCTAGGTGTCCATATCTATTGAATCATACCATCTGATGAGCAATCGGTTCATTGGATTGTCTTGGTAGTCTTGGTATTATGTTTTTATTTGTTTAACTTTAAATGCATTCCAGGAGGCCCATAAATTACTCCAACCAGCTGACAAAACTTTAAAGACAATGGCAATTGAGTTTGCTGAATATCAAGTAAGCCTTTTACTAATTTCTTTCCCTCTAATGATCAGTTAACATATCTATGTGATTTCTATACTGACTGAGATTATTAGTGGTAATTAACAAGTTGAGCATAATTTATTGGACTCTTTTTTTTTTCATGAAATGTTCTAGGTTTGTGTCGACCTTTTTATCACTACCCAGTCATACATAGACATTGCTTCTATCTCTGTCATCCCAAGAACAACTGGAGGGCAGGTACTAATGAATGTTTTTCTATCACTTCCCATACATTTGCCGTCAAATTTCTGCCTGTTATGATCTTTGTTGAGAATTTTCTCTTATGACTTTTCTAGTTTTTTTAATCTTTTTGTTATTTCTTAATTTACATATCCACCATTTATAATAAATTCATGATATCAGATTTGAGAAGCATCTACCACATGTAACTATAGATAATTTACGCATAGACATCTAACCATATGGGTTATCGTTCCAGCTTTACTATTACTACCCCTTCTCAGCTGTCTCTGATCCTGCAAAGCTCTACAACGATCTTAGATGGAATGTCACAAGGCCTCAAGGTTTTGAGGCGGTGATGCGTGTAAGATGCAGCCAGGTAAGTTTCATTGAACACCTCTTTCTCTTGTATTAGCTGATGATTGGTTATTGTTCTTTCAATTGATTATTCTAGTAGGATAAGTTTGTGTTCATCATTTTCAGGGTATTCAAGTTCAAGAGTACCAAGGAAGCTTTTGCAAACGTATTCCTACGGATGTTGACCTACCCGGGGTTTGTACATATTCTACGAAATCCCTTATTACCAACACATCAGACTATTTTTTTTCTGACTTATCATATATCTTCCATGGAAGTAAAAATCCCCCCAACCCCTGGTTGTGTTGACCGACAATGACAGTAAATAAAGATTTTGGTATATGAAAGAAAATTAGTCTTGCTGCTTAATAGCTCCTTTGTCTGTTTTCAGTTTTCTGGTTTCGTTCTCCTCAGTCTCTCTCTCTACATCTCCTTTTCCTTTTTTATTATGCCTTGACAAGAGTGACAGTGGCTCTTATATTTTTTGTTGAAATCATGACATTCTTTCTATCATGCAGATTGACTGTGACAAAACTATTATGGTGACCTTAAAACATGATGATAAATTACAGGATGGCTCAGAATGTGGTTTCCAGGTAAATTTTAATTTTTCTGCTCCCTTACCAAATGCAGTAGTTGTGAATAATATATTGAGTTTTTTCTTGATTCTTTACAGCTAAATTTATGACGCCACCTATCTCTGCAACTGAATGTTTCATTGTTTAGTCATTTATATATTTATATACTTCATTATAAATTAATTTTAATATTTTCATTGTCAGTGTGCCGTTTTATACACAACTGTGTATGGCCAACGGAGAATTCGAGTTGCAACTTTATCTCTGCCATGCACAAGTATGCTAAGTAATCTGTTCCGCGCTGCTGATTTGGACACTCAGTTTGCATGCTTCATGAAGCAAGGTATTCAATTATATGCTGTTCTTCTTTGTTGCTTTCTTTTCTTTATGCTCATTTTCCCAATTGTAATTATAGATTTCTCAATTAAACGCAGGCGCTTAAAATTGTGAATTTTATTATGAAAACAGTCTTTAACTTCTCTCTTTCATAATTCACATCTGGTAGTTTGAAATGCAGATGTATAATTCTCTTTCTTCGCATTCCTTTTCACTTTCTGCGTCCTGCCAATATATTTTTTATCAGGATTGCAGTTTATTAGTACATTCTTTCTAATTGAATTTGGATGAATTCTGACAATAAGGCCTTTTTAAAATTGTGTATAGCGGCAAACGAAATTCCTTCAAGTCCCCTCTTGCATGTACGGGAACAAGTGACAAATCTGTGCATTAGTAGTCTGCTTTCATATCGTAAATTTTGTGCTACTGTATCATCTTCTGGACAGCTTATTTTACCGGAGGCACTGAAGCTCCTGCCTCTATACACCCTTGGTATATTATTTCTGCTTATATATTAATTACTTGCTAATATGAATTTGTTCTGTTGCTTAATTATATCTGAAATGAATTATAATAATAATGCATTTTGCCTTTATACACCCTTGGTATGATAAAATGTTTCAAAAATGCCTCTTCCATTGGAATATATCACACAGAATCATCACTCAGCTTCTTAGAGATTTTGTACATATATTGATAAATATGACGACCATGTTCCTTTTTTCAGCATTAATCAAAAGTATGGGGCTACGAACTGATGGAAAAATAGATGAGCGGTCCTTCTGGATCAACCATGTTTCTTCCATTTCGGTTCCTTTGGCTGTTCCACTAGTGTACCCGAGAATGGTGGCTATTCATGACCTCGAATCCAAAAAGGTGTGTCATTTAGCTTCTTATTCAACTCTTTGTGATATGCATTTTATATTCACTGGTAGCTTTCATTAATGTACAGGAGGGAGATGATTCTCTAATACCTCCGGTGATTCCGCTTTCTAGTGAACACGTGCGTGACGAGGGAATTTATCTTCTCGAGAATGGTGAGGACTGTTTAATATATATTGGGAATTTGGTGGATTCTGGAATTTTGCAACTACTGTTTGGAATCACCTCTGCTGATGAACTTCCCACTCAGGTAGCCTTATCATTTACCCTTTTGGTTTCTTATTTTCTGCCTGACATAATTTTAAATTATAATTGTGAACTTTTTCTCTTGGGACCTGTTTCGGTTCACTAGAATGAGAGGGCTGGGTGCTGAATTCATTGTTGATCAATTTTTATTCTTTTTGTAACTTAAGTTGTATGGCATTTGATCTTTTGAGATTTTGATATTTGAGGGTGCATGCGTTGAATTCTTTCTCTTGGACTCTTTCGCGCAGTTTGTGCTACAGCAGTATGATAATCCATTATCAAAGAAGCTGAATGATGTGGTAAATGAAATACGGCGCCAGAGATGTTCCTACCTTCGGTACGACTGATATTGTTTTTCGTTACTGATTCCTTGTTCGTAAGGAAGAAATAAATTGCAGCATTTGAATTCAGTTTTTGATGTTTTCATCGAAAGAAATGATTCCTAATTCATCTTTTTCTTTGTGCAGCTTAAAATTATGTAAGAAAGGAGATCCATCAGGTGACTGTCTTAGAACTTCTATTAGGATATAATATTACATATATAACTGAATTTAGTATTTAAGTAAAGCTTTAGAAATCAGATGTAGAGAACTAAGGTTAAACTTGTTTTTGAAAAAGAACCCGGCCGGATATCTGAATACTTGGTTTTTATTAAGTACTGAATTATCTTTCCTCACAGGAACGTTGTTTTTCTCATATATGGTCGAAGACCAGAGTCCGAATGGCCCCTCCTACGTTGAATTTCTGGTGCATGTCCATCGGCAAATACAGATAAAAATGGCGTCATAACTGCTTACGCTTCTTGGGTTTAAATTACAAGTTTTGAGCAACTTCTTGATAGAGTACCCATGGATTCAACAGATAGAAGATAAATTAGATGCTTGCCATACACGTACTCGGGGATCATCCCGCAACGTATGTAATGTATGCTTGAAGAGCAAGCAGAGCCGAGTTTTGTTATGATAGGTTTGTTAAAATTGCAGTTGACAATCCATAGTAGACACTACTGCCAATAAATACAGAGTATTACGAAGCGTATAATTGTATTTAAGTCGCCCTGACTCAATTCTTTTCTCGTCTCCTCTGATATCTTCCTTTTCGATTTATTGGTGTACTGTGAGAATAAACTTTGTAAGTTACGGTGGGAGAAAGAAAAATGTATGAACAGGTTGGTTGTTCTACAAAATGTTTGAGCTTCCTCTTGTTTGGTGTTTTTTTGAACAAAGCTTCTAGTTTTGTGATTGAACTGGTTACTATATTTATAAAGTAAAATTAGTATGTGCAGTTTTGAAGATTTTAACTCTCGAAAATTTCCGAAAGTTAAAATCTAAAATCTGTAAGCGAGTGCATGCGGGTAGACCGGTAAGAAAAAAAAAATTGAATAAGAAGTCTATAGGTAAATAAAACCGAAAAAAAACAACCATAAGACACACCCCAACTTCGATAGCCATCAAACTAGAGGTAGAAATGTGTTGGCCATCACCAAAATGATGACGAAACTATAGGTAATAAATTAAAATGTGAATGAAATTGAACCAAAAATCCCAGTTTTATTAAGTACTGAAATTATCTTGCAATCTCCTCACTTGGGGACGCATTAGGGTTCAACCCTATTATTATCACATCATGTTCAGGGCATTCCAGTAGTGCTTACAACAATCACCACAAAATAGAATGTGATGTGCATTGTATAATCTACAGTCTTATCACGCATTATTATTACAAGTAGATAAAAGGCATAAGTTTGATCACCCTGCGAGGTAGGAGGAATGCACTATTGCCAAGCCCACTCGTCAACAAACACCGCCTTGGTCTCACAAGGTTCTGATGAGGTAAAAAACAAAGTGTGAATGGATCATAATCATTTCCAAATAAGAAATCATACCTGTAGAACATCAATAAATACTAGCATCTACTAGTACAAGTACAATCATGTACGCGGACATCTACTTGTATTCTGCTAGCATCTACTAGAAATATAAAAGAAAATTTTATTTAAACCCATGTAACATCTTTCTATACCCAACTTACTCTTTGCACCCATTTGGTTTTTAACTAAACTATCAATATCTCTTTAAAACCAAATTTACTACCTTAAATACCCTCACAAACCCAATTCAATTGGTAAATTTATCTTTACACCCATTTGAAAAATTAAAAACCCAAAATCAAAGCATTTTATTTTCCTCAAGCCCCAAAGCTTAATTTTCTTCTCTTTCCCAGTCTTGTTCATAAATATCTCTACCAACTTTATTTATTTTTGCGTGTTCATCTTATCTATTTTCTCCCCTATTCTTATAGTTATTCACATCTGTAGAAATCACTTTTAGCTTATCATGCTTTGCCTAAGATGCCTTGATTGATATTTCACCTTCAAATGTGCTAGTATTAGAACCCTTGCTCTACTTCTTCACAATTGTATGGTAATTTCTCATATTAACCAATCAACAATTACAACATAACCGCCTAATTATTTCATCAGTTTCCTTATATAGTAACTTCCTTAGCTTACTCACTAAGCTACCTTCCAACAACTATAACAAACTAACCATATCAGCTAATAATCTGCCATCTTGACCGTCCATTTGGCATATTGCAATGATGCCACTTGGCATCCTAACAGCTAGAATATGAGAACCTTTTAGGGTTTTAGCCTGTTATGTCATGTTTAGATGTAAATTAATTGAAAGGAATAATTATTTGTTGTGGCACGATTGATGCTCATATTTTTATTGGCTTTGGTATGGTTGTTAGTATACTTCACGTAAATGACTAATTTTTTGTTGTGTAAAAGTTAAATATTTTATACTTTAAATGCATGTTCGTTGTGTTCACTAAGGCTTGTATATGATTTCAAAGACCTTGGCAGAGGAAGCTGCTTGGAAGTTTGCAATAGTTACAATAAATCCAGGATTGGTGATTGATCCTCTCTCACAACCAACTCTGAACACAAGCATGGAGCCTGTTCTGAAACTCGTAAATGGTACTCATGAGCAAGTATCTATAAAATTTCATTACTCATTAATATATTGCATGATTTTATCAAGTAATCATTCTTACTGGATAACCTATTTTGAGGGGCAGGATCCATCATGATTAAAAGCTTAGGATTTGGACGGTGGATGATTGTTAAGCTTTAGGCGGAGAGCCCAAAGCTCTTTGACCAAAACGAAGATGGAAAATCCAAACTACAAAAGGGTTACATATTTTTAAAATCATCGGTGCAACAGTAAGCAGCAACTAGAGCACAATGGGTTGATCAATTTACAAAAAATCCATGAATCGAGCAGCAACTACGTCACTTGTTTGGCGCGTCCGTGCATCGTAGTAGGCCGAGATTGATGAAAAGAATTGAAACCCAAATACTCATCTTCTGAACTCTAAAAAATTGAAATCAAACAAACAAAAAATTCATAAATCGAGTTATAACTTAGTTGGAGGATTTTCCATCAATTAAAAAACTTGTTTTTCTCTATAAGAACTATTAGGGTTTTAGCCGGAATGAACGTAGGATAAACAATGAGTGGTGGTAGGGTTTCATTATAGTGTGTGGGTTTA
>JAOEHR010000067.1:17146032-17158848 GCA_025448175.1 Aronia arbutifolia
CATTGTAACTGCATATGACTTGCCTGACAAGCATCTAAGTTTGCCCGAATTGGTGGAAACTTTGTCTGGTTGTTTGTGTTTATTATTTACTTTTGTGCTATGGTCTTTCCATACAGTTTGTCTTTTTAAACTAACACTTTATGAATTCCTGCAAACTTTTTACCTTTGATTCCTGCTTGTTATCTGCTTTGCTTTACTTTCTGTCTTATCCTTTCACAAGTGATTGTAAACTGATTGGATCATGGTTGATCAGTTTATGATTATGTTTTTGGCATTCGACATAAAAGAAATTTAACATTCTTGTCTTCAATGTATAAAAAATAACTTATCATGGATTTAACCCCTCCATAAACAATTTTTAGATTAAGCGGCTCAGTTAACTGGTGGCGCAATAAAACGACTTATAAAACATCTAAAACCAATCTACAATCTGTTGGTCTTGGTCAACAATGGCACGCCTGACATTCTTATTAGCGAGCCCAAAAGCCTAATAAAGGCTTCACTAAGACACCTTTCAAAATTAACACAAGAGTTCATCACTTACGTAGGGGAAGTTATGTGAGGATCTTATACGCTGAACATAATTTTGGCACGTCCAGTGGGACCTTTTGTGTTACATGCCAAAATAGAAAGGAAGAAACATAGACTCTAGAGGAAGATTCAGAGCAGCCTTGCCACAGCTCTTCGAGTGGGTTAAGGCAGCTGACCAACATGAAGACCTTGCTTCTCCACAAAGCTCTAAAGTTGCAGATAGCCCGACTCATTCAGAGGGATTGGGCAAAGGGTGACAAATGAAGACCTGCAGTCCACCATGAGTTAAGTGATGAGGAGCATTGGAAAAATTGCGTAGAAACAAGAAGGGAAGTCAGCAAGTTATGCTCTGTCACTGGTGCATTTCATAAAAGGTTGGAGACATATTTTTCTGCCCCATCTCACCAAACAAATGACAATAACCTAGCTGAAGGAAGTCGAGAGTCAAATTTGAAAGAAAACAAAAAACAAAAAAAAATTGTTGATGCTGCATCTTCATCTCTGCAAGATAAAGGGAGTGGAAAAGGGAAGAAAAATGAGGACCACCACTCCTAGCCCGACCTTAAGGGTGAAATCTTCAAAATCGATCGCCCGCAGTGGTCCTAATCACATCTATTAGAGGAATCACAATCGGGCAAAAATAGATTAAATGTTGTAGCCTCCAGTTCAAATGGATGATTGGACGGGAAAATCGTGCCTCCAATAGTGACTAAACCACATCCTTATACGCCTTCACCAATGGCAATAAAGGTGGGATAGAGTCCAATTGGAGGCAGCCTGAGACAATGTTGGAGATGCTAGTCTACATAGAAAACATCCCCAAACAGGAAGGAGTATCTATGTCTTTGCCAAATAATGTGGCAAACCAGTAGCGTAGGAATGAAGTAGCTGACTTGGGGAGGTTAGTAATGCAAAATGCACAACCTTCAACTCACCCGATGTTCAGGATAACCTATTAGAAGCCTTATCCTGCATACATTGATGAGCAAAACCCTTTTGCCTTCAACTTCAAAATGCCTTCCTTCCCTACTTTCAGTGTAGAGTACTGTAATGTATCTTCTAGAGATCACATTTTTAAATTCTCGAATCATTATGTGGCATTTGAAGATAATCCCAACTACAAGCTGAGGCTATTTGGGAGTTCTCTGGTTGGATTGGCTTCTCAGTGGTACTCACTCTTACCCCTAACTACATTGCTAACTGGGGGCAAATAGAGATGGGCTTCCATGTACAGTTTTATAGAGTGGAACCTGAGGTGACCATCAATGATTTGGTAGAAGTCAAGCAGTATTAACATGAGTCCACATAGAACTTCATGATAAGGTTCAAGAATGCCAAAATGAGGTGCCAGTTCCTTGTAAACCATGGAGAATTCATCAAAGCCCACTCCCTTGTATAAGAGCAAAGTTCACCAGTTGGAATTTGAAGATATGGAGCAAGGGAAGGACATGGAGGCCAATGGAGGGAGAGTTGCTAGAGGTGTGTGCTCCTGAGATGGTGCCACCTTTCAAGCCACTAATAGTGAAGGATTTGGTTCAACCTGTCAAGGATCTGAAGGTAGTAATGAATGATAGAGGATTTGTGCCCATTAAGCTCCCAAAGTACCAGCCTTATTCCTGAAGAGGTGGTGAGGGCTAGGGTTATCTTGCCTGACAAGAGAAATGCAAGACAGGTTCCAATCACTACCACAATAAAGCCCTCAGAAGAAATACCAGTCTTAACTACGAAGGCAAAGAAACATGCAAGAGAAGTACCTCAATCCCAAAATGGCAAATACGACATTATAGGTCATCTTAAACGCATATTCTTCTTATTTCGTATGATGCCTTGCAAATGTCAAAAAAGCTTAGGGGAACACTCATAATGGCCCTAACAGGTTCTAAATTATTCAAAACAAGCTTCGATTCAGCAGAGATGGCTACAACATTGTTAAAATATTGAGGTTTGCTGCCTTGCAAGTATCACATTTGATGAAGGTGACCTTATGGTTGGGGATGAATATCAATCGACCCCTATATGTTAATGGACTGGTTGGAAATACGTTAATTAACTAGATTTTGCTTGATTGTGGATCAACAATAAAGCTTTTGCCTCTACGGAACACTTCGTACAATGGGGATGAATGTCCATCAACTATCACCGTCGATACTAACCATCCAAGGCTTCAATCATGTTGGGGAAACACAATGAGAACTAGATCATTACAAATAGAGATAGGGGAGTTGTATTCAGACAATTTTTTCCACGTGATTGATGCAGACATGTCCAACAATGTTTTATTAGGGCGTTCGTGACTTCATATATATGGCGTAGTTCCTTCCACATTCCATCAGTGCTTCAATTTTTTTATTGAATGGCGAAGTCAAGAAGGTTTCAACAGACACTGATCCATTCAAAGGTGAAGAGGTGAATTATGCAGATATGAAATTGTACAAACCATCAAGTGTCACGTTTTCACAACCAATAAAGAATGAAGAGGTGCAAAAAGAATCACAATTGCCAACAACAGAAAAATTAAAGCCACCGAGGCTAGTTCAGGTCAAAGTCACAGTGTGTTAAAAAACTCCGCGATCCCAGACGGCAATTCTCAGAACTGAAATATCAAGAGAACCTAACAAGAAAGTAATGGTGCAAATCCCAAATACATTTGAGACACTTAAAACCAGCTACATAAAGCCTTTTTCGTAAAATCAACCAATCAATTCCTGGGGGCTATTTAATGGTCTCAACTAATTTGCAAAGGAATGATGGTCGACGTTGCCGCATCATTTCCTTCAAGTGTAATGAGTTCTTGACTACATCATCAAAAGTTCCACTAAAGATAAAGGCAAGGAAGCGCAAAGCTAAAAAGAATGGCATCAATGTCGCAGTACACAATGAAAATTGTATGCTTAAAGCATCTGCCTTGATCTTGAAGTCTGAAAAACACGAGTTGGATGGTTTTACCGATCTCGAAAAAGTAATGTTAATTGAAGAAGAGTAAAGTAGTAAGCCTCCTCAAGTGTCCGTCTTCCAACGACTTGGAAAAATCCCTAGCTCTTAACCCAAGAAATCCCAATGAAACAAAAGACCGAGGGGATGGGGGGTATCAAAAGACAACAAAAGGTGGCACAAAATCAAGACAAGAGTGCGGATGTGCAAGAAGTACAAGATGTTGCTCAAGTTTGCATGATCGCTAGCGAAGAATATTAACACTACTACAGAGACTTAGGAACTAAGAAAATGAAGAACAAAGAATTCTAGAGAGAGAAATAATGAGAGCTGATTTCATTTCAGTAAAAGTTCTTACAACTGTTGACCTTCTAGCTATTTATAGTAGCTAGGTAAACTTAATGACTAAGCAAGCTTTTAACTAACTCAAGCTACAAGATTGTGACACATGTACACTCAAGATCATTACACATGTCCATTAGGTGCTTTAAATGGACAGGTGTAATGATCTTGAGTGTACATGTGTCACAATCTTGTAGCTTGAGTTAGTTAGAAGTTTGCTTAGTCATTAAGTTTACCTAGCTACTATAAATAGCTAGAAGGTCAACAGTTGTAAGAACTTTTACTGAAATGAAATCAGCTCTCATTATTTCTCTCTCTAGAATTCTTTGTTCTTCATTTTCTTAGTTCTTAAGTCTCTGTAGTAGTGTTAATATGGTATCAAGAGCCCAGGTTCTCTGTGAATCCTGAGCTTGAAGGAGAAGCTTCTAACTAACTCAAGCTACAAGGTTGTGACACATGTACACTCAAGATCATTACACTTGTCCATTTAGAGATTAACACCTAATAAAGAATACGTAAATAAGCCAATTGGTCTTGTTAGTAATGATGCACGGTTTTCCAACTTCTTTCCCGTAAAAAAGAAAAATAGACAAACCGTACTAGCACAAGTTTCATGTTTCTCAATAGTGCACCTTCACTTCCAAAAGGTGAAACTTATGAAATGGAAGAGGAAGCGAGCATAGAAGAAGAAGTTTGTGACATTGCTCAAGTGAATTGTGTTACCATTGAAGAAGAGAAAGAAGTGAGTGGTGACGAATCAACTGAGTTTATCGACAATGCTAAACCAGTGCCACCTCAAATGGAAAATAAGGGGCAAGCTACTTTTGATGAACTTCGAGAAATTAACCCCGACACTAATGACGATTCTAAGCCCATATACGTGAGAGTCTTATTGACGCAAGAAGAATAAAAAAACTACAAGTGTCTTCTTTAAAGAGTACCGAGATGTGTTCGCATGAGGCCATCAAGACATGCCTAATTTAGACTCCAAAGTATTATTTGTATCAAAAGATGGAAATGCAAATAAAAGTTGAAATGGAGAAACTAATAAGCGTTGGATTTATCAGAGAGGTCCAATATCCTACATGGCTCGCAAGCATTGTACCAGTTAAGAAGAAAAATGGACAAATTCGTGTCTACATAGATTTCAGAGATTTTAATGACGCATGTCCACAAGATGAATTTCCACTTCCAATTACAGAGTTATTGGTATATGCTTCAACCAGATTTGGTGCCTTATCCTTCACGGATGGATTTTCATGGTACAATCAAATCAAAATGGCGCTTGAAGATAAAGAACTTACGACGTTCTGCACTCCAAAGATCTTACGTCGTAATGCCTTCTGGACTCAAGAAGGCAGAAGTCACATACCAAAGAGCCATGACAATCATTTCCAATGATATGCTACATAACACTATCAAATGTTCTGTGGATGATCTTGTCGTCAAAACAAGAATTCGACAGACTATGAAAACATCAATTGAAGATGAATCCTAAGAAATGCGCATTTGGGGTGACTAGAAAATTTCTAGGCTTACGTGGATTACAAGGAAGATTGGCATACATAAGAAGGTTCATCTCAAATCTTTCTGGGAGATGTCAACCGTTCACAAGGCTGATGAAAAAAGATGGACCTTTTGTATGGGATGACGCGTGTTAAAACGCTATCAGTATTCTGAAATAGTACTTTTTAAAACCTCCATATTGATGGCCCCAATTAATGGAAAACCTTTTATTTTGTACATCGCATCACTCCAACGCTCACTGGGGCAATGCTTGCTCAAAATAATGAAGAAGAAAAGGAAAGTGCACTTTACTATTTAAGTCCAACGTTTGTAGGGGGCAGAGAAAAATTACACCTCTATGGAAAAGGTTTCCTTGGCTTTAGTTTTCACTATACATAAGCTACGGCAATTTTTTCTTTCATATAGCATTACTTTGATATCTAAAGCAGACCCACTCAGACACTTGATGTCAAAACCGATGCCATTTGGCTGTCTAGCAAAATGGTCTCTGCTACTATAGGAATTTGAAATCACTTATGTCTTTCAAAAGGCAATAAAAGGACAAGCACTAGCTGATTTCTTAGCCACTCATCCTATTCAAGAAGACATGGAGTTATCAGTGATCAGTCAGATGAAGAAGTATTCTGAACAGACATTTCTCCATGGCAACTTTACTTCGATGGAGCTTCAAAGAGAAGTGGAGCGGGGGTAGGTCTTGTGTTCATCACACCATTTGTAAGCTTAATCCCATTGTCGTTTCCACTCGTTGCTTTATGCTCAAATAATGTAGCAGAGTACAAGGCGCTCATTATTGGTCTCGAAATCGCACTTGAAATATGTGTTGATTGTTTGAACGACTAGTATACTGTACAAAAATATGACGTTGTATCATAACAGAGCAAAACATTTTGGTGTCACAATTCCAAGAAATCAACATTGCTCACATTACAAGGTCAGAAAATAACAAAACTGATGTGTTGGCTAAACTAGTGGCATCTTTAACTCTCCTTGAGGAAAGAGAAATTAAAATCACAATTGGAGAACGTCATCTACTTCATTCGAGGTTAAAGCGGATTGAAGAATATCAGGAAGTCGATGCGGTTGAATCGTACAAGTAGAAGAATGTTCAGATTGTCGGCAATCCTTAATTAACTATCTTCAACTTGGAAAGTTACCTACTGATCCGAAGGCAGAGGTGATGTAAGACGAAGCACCAATCGGTGTGTGTATTTGAATGATACGTTATATAAGAGGTCTTTTCGAAACTCATGCTGGCATCTGCAGGGCCCATCAATCTGGACCAAAACTTACAACTCAGTTAAAAAGGCTTGGATACTATTAGCCGACAATGGTCCAAAACGCAATGAAGCATGCAAAGTCATGTCAACCATTTCAAATTACATGGATATTTCAAACACCAGCATCTATTGCCTCTCCACATGACCATCTTATCTTGGCCATTCAACACATGAGGTTTAGATGTGATAGGCATGATAACTCTCAAGTCTTCTTGCCAATATCGATACATCCTAGTAGGCACAGATTATTCCTCAAAGTGGGCAGAAGCAATACATTTGAAAGAAGTGAAAGCGGACGTAGCAAATTTCATAAAAAAAAACTCATAATCTACCGCTACGCCCACTCGATGCACGTCATATAGTTTGGTGTATGGATCAGAAGCCTTGCTACCTTTGGAAATTCACTTAACTTCCCTAAAAGTAGCAACACAACTTGAAGCACTTGATGAAAAGTGATTTGCAGTGCAACAAAGACTCGAAGTTTATCAAGTTCAAGTGGCAAGTGCTTTCAACAAAAAGGTTAAGTTTCGATATTTCTCCATAGGAGACTTGGTCTTAACCATTCGAAGGCCCGTCGTCATCACCAGAAAGACGCACGGAAAGTTAAAAAAAAAATGGGAAGGACTATATGTCATCACCAAAGTCTCTACCAAGGGTGCGTATTAGCTCTTCAAAGCCAACGGAAAATGCTTATACCCATGCGTCAATGGAAAACTCACAAAGAAGTTCTACCCCTAAATCGTGCCTGGTGAAACTCTAAGAAGGAAGCTTATATAGAGGATGAAGTAAAGAAAAGTCCCTCTTTGAACTACATATGGCTTGATCCTTCAAAACAGGCACGTAGATAGTCTAGCATTAAAACTAGGTGCTGCCATAAAAAATAAAAATTTCCTGAAAACTAAGGGATGAACTACGTGCGACTTGTTCCCTTCGTGGGGTACATAGGTAGTCTAGCTTTATTACTAGATATAGCCGTAAAAAAATCCCAAAACCAAAGGATGAAGATTGGATACAACCATGAATTATCAAAAACATATTCTTCCTGCCAATCGTACTACAAGTAAATTGCTGCATAACTATGATCGAAAGAATACATAAATATATCTCATTCATAGTGAGATAAAGTTTTAAAAGGAGTTTTGATACGCAAGTTTTCACAACTTAAAAAAAAAAGCCGAAGAAGGAAAGTTTATGAGATGTAAGAAATAATAATCTTTTAAATTTATTAAAAAAACTTCCAGGGCAATCACTTGCAAGTTTCAAGACAATTACTTGCAAGAATAAAAAAACTAAGTAAAGTCTTCCACATACGAAGCGTAAAAAGAGAAGAAAATTAACATAAATCTACTCTAACTTGCTGCAAAAAGGAAACAGGGAAGCAATCAATTTTTGAATCTTTTATCAAGCAGATTTTCTCAAAACTTCAGCACGCTCTAATTTTTGGAGCGTTTCTTCCTTCGGATTGACGAAGTTCTGCATCCGAATCATATTACTCCTTTATGGAAGCTTTAAGGTTGTCCATTCGACACATAAGAGAGAATTTCTGAGCATCATATTGTTCTCGAAGCACACAAGCTTGCTCTTCTACTTCTTTAGCAATAGACTCTTCAACATAAACCTTATCAAGATCCGGAATAGAATCTGATTGAATCCAAGGCCTTTTTCGCACCCAAGCATTCATTATGACAACAAATCAGATCACGAATACGGGAACCTTGCTTAACGGTTTTAGCACTATCAGAAATTTTTGAAGCATATGTGAGTTACTGTGCCCATAAACCACTCAAGCTCTGCCTTGCCAGAATCAAGAATATCGCACACTTGGCGCAAAACATTAAACACCAAACTCATATCATCTGAAAAAGCGAGAATATTTTCACGTAAGTTAGATGAAGAAAGTTTGACAAAAATACCCTTCACTTCACCAATCATAGAGCCAAAAATTTCAAGAAGACTTCATGGCATCAGACAAAGGCAAAGAATCCTCAACCAACCACATAAGTTATGGGAGAAATATTAAAAGCCTCTTGTTGTGCGACTTATTCACAAAGAGACACATCAACATTCAAAGAACCAGACATCTCAACACAAACAGGTTTGTCAATGTCAAAGAAGTATCTTTTTCGATGACTTCCTCAACACTGGAGCTACTCGAATCAGTGCGCTTCTCATAGAGAGCTCGCTTAAAGTTAACATCCTGAGTGCTCGCAGAAGGAGAGTGTTTTTGGATTATAGCCCACCATTCATTTGTTTATCTCCTCGTTCCCCGAAGCTAGAACTTTCACCTAAGGCAGGAGAACTTGGGGGTAAGTTCTTCGCCGAAGCTTCCAAAAGCGGGATAACTTTTCTCAAACTTGTAGAAATCTATCCCAAATCCGATATTACGAGGGATCTTCTTTTAAGGGTATGGTGCATCAAACCAGTACAAACAGAGGCCACAGAAAAACAAAGATATGAAATAGTAAAAGCCATCCACCATCTACAATACAAATAAGTGAGCTGAACAATGCTTGTAGAGCGTGGAATATAGAAAAACATCATTCTATTCCTTCTCATAAGCTTAATTTGTGCTCTGAACAACAGTACAGTAACTCCTCTGGGAAACAACAAAGTCCAGGCTATTAGTTGGAATTCCCTGATTAAAACCCTATTGAGGACCAAATCTATTTGGGTAATATGGCTCAGTCTAAAGATAACTGTCAACCCTCACAGGAAGCTTTGCAGAGCGTGTACAAATCAACATTTCAAACTTGTCATCAGGCAATTGGTCATCATCAACAAAATTCACTCTTCTTTGATTTAAAGTTGGTTAGACGATATTGCACAAATTTGTTGCTTCTAAAAACAACCTTCTTTGAGAAATATACATATCATTTGCTAGAAATCCAGCATATCTAGCAAGGCGAGGGTAACCCTTGGGAAATACACTATTAGCATACAACTTGTGCAGACAAGGAAAGTAGTCACTCAACCAACCACGTAATGAACCGGGAAAAAAAGCAGAGGATAGGTAAACATTAATACCATGGTCAATAGGCTACCCAAGACGATGATAGAAGTAACACAACACGGTTGGTGCTAGAGAGACCTTTATCCCTTGTGCCATCAAGCTAGCCATGTAAAACGTCTCAGGTTTAACCTGTGAACCTTTGGAAGGCAACGCCAACCTACTAAGGAAGTAGGTCAAAAAAGCAACTAGCCAACCCTCATCCGATATCTTTGAGGGTATCTTTTTAGCCATGGCATTCTCTCTCGGCCTTGAAGATATTTAGTGTCTACCTTCACCGTAACCTCCGCAAATTATCTTGTCATGATAAAAATGTGCAAGCTATTGGTCCTAGAATACACCTTGTTAACTATAAAACGAACAAAGTTGAGAATGAATATTCAAAAGTTCTTGAATTGTCACTGAATATTTCCCGTGACATTAATACCCTTGTTCAGAGGAATGAACTCTTCATATGAGACACCTAGAATAGGCAATCCCCTAATGGTCTTCATGTCATACAACGACATCCCCATCTCACCATTATCATGATGCAACGTATTAGATAAGGGGCTCTATAACTCGAGAAAGGCTTTCCAGACTTCCAGAGAATAATCATATGCATAACAGGAAACAACTGTTACACCAAACATGTCCTTAAAAGCAACATGTTCTAGATAAGGGGCTCTAACGCTGAAGGAAGTAGATAACGTTCTCCAATTGTGATTTTAAATTTCTCCTCAAGGAGATTTAGAGACGCCGCTAGCTTGGCCAAAGCATCAGCTTTATTATTTTCTGACCTCGGAATGTGATCAATGTTGATTTCTTGGAATTTACAACAAATGTTTTGCTTTTTCATGATACAACGTCATTTTTTTTTAGAGTATACCGTTCATTTGTTTGACAATTAATTGTGAATCGCCATATACTTGCAAACAATCGACATGCATTTCAAGTACGATTTCAAGACCAATAATGAGCGCTCGTACTATGCTACATTATTTGAGTATTAACCCTCCAAATAGTGTGATGAAAACAAAACCAAGCTCCGCTCCACTTTTCTTTGATGCTCCATCGAAGTAAAGTCGCCATGAAGAAATATCTGTTGAAAATACTTCTTTGTCTAGCAAATAACTTGATAACTCCATGTCGTCTAGAACAAGATGAGCGGCTAAGAAATCAGGTAGTGCTTGTCCTTTTATTGCCTTTTGAGATTATCCGTTCAGGACCATCATATAAAGCTGCGAAAGAAGTTCACGGTAAGTAATGTCCGCATATTTATGGAAAAACAAATAATAAAGGAAAATTTGTGTACCAAGTTTGGGACCAAAAGTAGAAGGGATAGATAGTTGAGACAGCTCGGGAGCCTTCCAGTTCCCCGAAATAAGAAGAGGGCGGTTCTTCCAATCTCTGCTCTCGAAGGGCCTAATGACAAGAACTTCTTGCGATATCTAGGTTTAAAATTAAAGAAGCTAGCTTCATCCTTAATAACCGTTAAGTCGAAGAGATAAAGGAAATCTCTAAAACCTAGGGATACACCTAGCTTCAGACCCAATGCCAGAAAGGTCGACATAATCAAGTAAGAGTTCGGGTTCAGTTGCATAGGATGAGTATTGGTGAAGAATAAGATGAGATGAATCATGGGGTGGAGTGGGAAGCTAATGACCCCTAGGTGGTCCGGAGACAAAACAGTAGACCCAGCTGGGATACCGAAACCCGAATACATGTCTGATACGGCAGGAAGTGGACTAAGGTGTACGTCATCTGCAACATGACCTTGGTCACGAGCCTTGACGACTTCAAAGTGTGGTGGAGTACCACCATATTTAGACCAGGGCGTACGTCTCGACATGAGAAACGGGGTGAGAGATTTGCCGGCTAAAATTGATTCGAGAAGATAAAGGGGAAAATTTGTACCCGTAAACGTAAATGGAATGTGTGGAATATTTCTACAAGAGGGGTTGGAAATAAAAGGTTACCTGGAAGTCAAGAGGCCACTCTGAAACGAGAAGTCATTGACTTGGTGGAGAAATTGAGCGAAGGAAATGAAGAAAATAAGGGATGAAGAAACACAAGGTAATGACACGCACATATATACATATATATATATACACATATGTGCATGGAGATATACACGAATATATGAACAGCACATATATATATATAGGTAGCCCGGTGTACAAGTTCAGCAAAGATGTGATGTATGCAGAAGTGTTAGTGTTGGTATGTATACATATAGAAAAGCATGCAACAGTTTGGCACGGACGTGATGTCCACAAAAGCGCATATATATATATATATATATATATTCAAAGTCTAAAGTCAAGTGTCAGGGTTGGTACATATACATGTAGAAAAGCATGCAAAAGTTTGGCAAGGACGTGATGTCCGCAAAAGTACACACACACACACACACATATATATATATATATGCGAGTGTGTGAAAGCAGATGGGCATGTAGACTAGGCGTGTTCGGCAAGGGGATGCGTTTTTAGACTTCTGCGCTGCAGTTGCTGCTTTCATCAGTTCGACAAGATGGGTCAGTGATTTATATAATAGATACGTATACGTATAGCCTGTCAGACAACCTACACAGTCAAATTTCGTCAGTCCACTTCCATAATGTTCATCATGTGAGTCAATGTTCGTCAGTCCACTTTCGTAATGTTCGTCAGTCCACTTCCGTAATGTTCGTCATGTCAGTCCACTTTCGTAGTGTTCGTCAGTCCACTTTCGTAATGTTCGTCATGTCAATCCACTCTCGTAATGTTCGTCATGTCAGTCCACTTTCGTAGTGTTCATCATTCCACGTAATGTTCGTCAGTCCACTTCCATAATGTTTGTATGTCAATCCATTTTCGTAGTGTTCGTCAGTCCACTTTCGTGGTGTTCGTCAGTCCACTTTCGTAATGTTCGTGAGTCCACTTTCGTAATGTTTGTCATGTCACTTTCGTAATGTTCGTCAGTCGTCATGAGATCAAAAAACTCAGTTTTCCCCTATTTCACATGCGTGAAAATGGGAAAAATGTGGCAATGTGGGAGGATAAAGTCCGGTTTCGACTCATTGGCCAATATGAAGGAAAAAATTTGTCCTAGCTAAGAACAAGAGAGAATATTTGAACACATATGCAAACTATTAACTCATTAAAGTAGGCATGCAGTCAAAAACAATTCATAAAACCCATGACTTTCAAAGCCTAGTGAATGGTGAACCATAAGAC
>JAOEHR010000067.1:18241288-18252736 GCA_025448175.1 Aronia arbutifolia
CCTTACAATTTAGTCCTTACTGTAATTAAAAACTAAAACTTCCCTGTGATTAAGCAATCACAACCAGTTCATAACAAGAGCCATTGTTGAAACTGAAACGGTTGGTTCGGGAGCCGAGCGCAATGCGGGGATGGAGCAGAATGTAGCAAGTTATGAGAATTTTCAATCAAATGGTGAGCAAGGTGCGGTTATGGTGGTTATGAGAATTACCAATCGACTATTGATCAAAATGCAGTTAACTATGAAAGCCATGGTGGTTACGAGGGTTACCGATCCGGTGTTGATCAAAATGTGGATGTTGGGGTTGAGTTACAGGCAGGAGTTAGTGGTAGTGATGCTTCAGATTATGGTAATTTTGGTGGTTATGCCGGTTATGAGCAGCAGTATGGTAATGATTGGGTAGGGGGGTCGGCAACTGTTGTGCCAGCCATCCCGGTGATGGGTGAGATTAAAGGGAGTAAAAAGAGAGGGAGGAATGAGGTGCCAACTGAAATAATTGAGGTTAAGAAGGATGAGTTGATGAAGAATCGGCCGAGAGAACCAGGGCAAGTTAAGTGGAATAGCTTTCGGGCCTTCTTACCAGGTATCAACACTATGTTGTTGTTTTGTTTGTGATCATTTAGTTTTATCAATTGAAAGTAAATCGTATATTTTGACTTGTGAATTAGCACCTTGTTTTGCATTTATAACAAGGAATTGTGTGTGTTCTACATTTGAATGCATGGTGAAATTATGAGCAGTATGTTTATAGTACATCAAACTCTGCACGCGCCACTCTTGTATCCCATGACCTTTTTGTTTAATGACCTTTTCATGTATTTTAGCAAACGCATTAGGATCAATAGGCCGGTATGATAAAGTCAACGAAATCAGAATTGGCAAGGAACGGTTCTACCTTGTACATAGTTGATTCTGGGAAATTGAGTTTGTTGAGTGATGAAGGGTACTAGCAAGAAGTGGACCTGTATCTTTCCGATGCATAATGTTACTCAATATAGTATTAGGCATCAGGTAGGGAATAGGATCCAGGATAGAGTTGGAGCCTGGAGGGTGAGGTTTTTTCTTTGTGCACTAAGACTTTTGAAATTATATGAAGAAGAAAAAGATTTGAGTAAGGAAAAGGACACAGCCAGCCATCTGAAGCATGGCCAAACTTATATAGCATGCTTGGGGTCTAAAGTTGGACATTGTAGAAATTGAGTCCTTTCTTAACTATTCTCAAACTGCAAGTACTAGGGAGGCGGAGGACCCTTTCCCAACTAGGGAGTAGGATTCTGTCCCCTCTTTGTTTCCCTCCTCTTCCCTCCCCTCCTATTTGAACGGGCACAGTTAATCCACGTCAACATCTTACATTAATTTTTATATAGAAAGAGAGACAAAATAGAGAATGTGAGAGGAAGGGATGGAAGGGGATGGAAAGAGGAGGGGAGAGAATCCTAGTCCCCCAACTAGATTTGACTTTGAATTGTCTAAAATGGCCGCATATAGCAATTTTGTTTGTGAATTAGTGTTTGATAAAATCTTTAAAATCCTTAACGTAGTTCCTTATGGATGCGTTTCGAAACATCATGAGGACACGTTTATTATGCTTTGACTGTTCTATTTGAATTTGTTACTTGAAGCCTGTTTCGACGAAAGCAAAGCCTACAAAGCTGCACAATAGGAAGCATCAGATTGGTTCTCTCTACTTTGATATGAAGCACAAGGAGATGGAACTTGCAGAGCAGCGTTCAAGAGGCTTCCTCACTAAAGCTGAAACACATGCCAAGTATGGATGGTGAACTGATCTGCGGACGATTCTTTATCCTGTTGTACACTGAAACTTTTCATTGAAATGGTGACGTAAAAAACACGAAATGTTCTTTTACGCGTTGGCTCCAAGTTCTCTGTCGTGAAAATATGATCATTCTTGCATTCTACTTTGAGAAAATATAAGCAGCTTTCGGATTTCATGAAGATGAGTCAAATCACGGTTGTGATCTCCTACGCCGGACATGAGAGACAGTTTCATTATTAGATCCTCGACTTCGGGGTTCATATGAATACCTACTGTTAGTTTTACATTATTTCCTTCAACTTGCAAGAGATTTGTAGCTTAAGTCGTTAGGAACATTTATCTCGCACCTGTGATTCTCGATTCAATCCAACTAGTCCTCGATTGTATCATTACATACAAAAGAGAGAACACTAACGCAGAAAACAATTTACCAATCCTTTAGCAGCTCACTAGCAATATCCTTGTAGCTAACTTTCTTTTTCTTTGAAGGTCCTGCATTCGGTATCGGATCCGGTGCTGGTTTCTCATCTCGAGTACTCGTATATGTAGTTTCAGCTTTTTTCATACCAAGACTTGGAATCATGTCAAACAACATGGCTTGAACAGGATCAGCCGTAGCTTCAAGTTCCTCCGGTTTTTTACTCTCTTGGACGTTATGTTTCTCCATCATTTTGATTTCAGGAATTTTGTAAGGCTCTTCAATTCTAATGTCCTCAGCGACGTCTTGCTCAACTGCTTTGCCTCTTTGTAATGATTCAGAATCTTTCATTGCTTCATTTTCTTGGATGTCTATACTTTCCTGACCTACCGTTCCGTGAATTCTTTCTCCCAGATCAACCTCTTCCCCAAGTGATGTATTGTCATGAGAGCCACTTTCTTCTGACTCGTTGCCAGATATTTTAGCTGGCTTCCTTCCAATATGTGCCCGTGCTCTTCTAGCTTGGTTGACAGTTGATTTTCCTTTGTTCAAGCTTGTGCGAGCAGGTCTTCCCCTTTTCCTTTTGCTTCCCCTCTCGGGTGAGTCCAAGATCTTATAGTTTTCTGGAGCCGCTTTTACTTCAATCTCTTTTCCTTTCCGGTTAGGAAAAGAAGAATTGTGGTTTTCCACAGCATCCACATCACAGGGTGCTTCTTCTAGACCCATGTCATGTTTCCTACACAAAACAGAAGCAGAACTGAAATGTTATCTACCGTAAAATCACCCCAAATGCGCTGTTATCATAAATGGAATTTAAAGGAGCACACACACACACACCCTACCAAGTCTGCAATATACCTATCAGAGATGCACAGTAGTTTCCCGTAAAACTTGTTCCTCGTGCTGTGTTCACGGTAGGAACCAAATAAAAAATAACAAATATGATTCCCCGTGTTATGAGGAGTTTTGATACGCATGTCAATTGCAGAGAAACTCCCATTTCAAGAACTCTGCCTTGAACCCTGTTCCCTATCAGCTTACTTTTTCTAAGCAGTTGATTTTGAAGAATGACAATCTAGCACTATAAATGATGAAAACAACTACACAACAACTAGCTTTAATCAACATTCGTTAGCAATCCGTTTTTATGTCTTATTTATTTCCCTTTCTAAAGATACTGACGGAGACACTGCAAAACAACCAAGTAGCATCCTTCACCTAAGGAAGTTGCACTGTCAAAAATAAATAAAGGTACACCTCATAAACACCTCAAGATTATAGTCCAATCAGGATCACCTGTGTGCAAGGACTTGCGAAAGAATTTTGATGTTCTTGGCAAAGAATAAGATATGTTTCCAGAGGAAATAAGGGAGACTGGATTTGAAACTGTTATTTTCTCTAAAGAAAGGGTTTTAAGTGACATAGGTGATCCCGTCTGGGACCTTTAGTTTCGATGTCCTAAATCTCAAATTGAAATATGGCTGAAACTTCAAGTTATATATACCTGTGGACAAGTTTGTGATCTGTCTTCTATATAATTCAAATCAACTAACTTGACTTTCTATGTTTATTATGACAATACTTATAGCCCAATATCCAATAAGCGAAACTGAAACAGCAATAGTGGAAATGGTTTGTGCTCAGTGGAATGCCACACCCAAATGCAATCATATTTTAAAATAATCGAACTCACCATTCTTCAACGTTGAATTCTTCCAACCCATAGGGTTTTAAGCTATATGTTTCCTCTTGCAATCTTTGGTCCCTTTCCAAGCAGTCTTCCAACCATTGAGATCCAACAATATGCAACCTTTTGCTATGCAGATATCGTTTGTCTGCTTCAGTGAAACTGTAACAGAGAGAGCAATTCAAAAGATAGAGGAGAAAAGGTCATGGACTGTAAACAGAACAGAACAAACAATTCATGCTCTTACAAAGGTAATATCAAAATCTCATTAACAAAGCCTTATAGTATCATTGAAAAAGATGTAATAGATCATCGGTAGATTTAAAGAAAGAATTAAAACCATACTCTTCCTGTTTCTTAACATGATATTTTGTTTTACTGCCACATTAGCTATTAAGCCTATTATAAGAGAACATGCATATGGCTGTGTTGAGAAAGAAATGACACCACTCAATTGATTATAAATAAATCCTAATACACAAACATTACTTATATTAAAATGGAGACACCATTACTGTACGAATCTTGATTAATTAGTAATGCCAGAAAAAAGCACATCTGACTACTTTTCAGGGAAAGCAAATGAATGAACACACATTAATTGATGTGAATATCCTTGTACATGATATAGCAACAAGAACCAAAACTAAATTGATTGCACACCCATATTTGAATAATAAAAAAAAAGGGAAAACTGGAGGTACCGAGCCTCCAAAATTGATGAAAACAACCATTAAACAGATTCGACAAAGAATAATAAAATAGGTTAATAATGCTTCAATCGCGAGTAATGATCCACATATCTTATTATCAGGAAATGCCAGCAATTATCCTGAACTAAAGAATACTTCCTTTCAGTCACAACTCACAACATTATGAACCATAGTTACCTTCGTAATAAAGTTTCAAATCCATCGGGACCCTGCATGGACAAGACTACCAAATGGGTTGCATGAACAAGACTGTCAGTGACTCTGCCACCACCCCTGAGAACTTCAATCCTCAACCTTCTCAGTGTGAATCCTAAGACAACTTCCCAATCTGGCTTCCTTCAACCAAAGATTAATCAGAAAGCAATTAACAAAAAATTTTGATTACAAAGGAAACAAAAGAAAAATCTAGTAAAGAAAGCTTAATGTATCCAACAGATCTTACAAGGAATGAATTGAGGATTTAAAGTAAATGCAGCAGTCATGAAAGCGAGACCATCTCTCCACCGGACAGTATTTTTTCTTGTAATAGTCAACAACTTTGGAGTCCTCTGATCTATGAATGTTGCTTAAAAGCTGAAAAAATGAAATAAATAATTACCACGTCTGTTAAAAACTCTATCTGTCTATCTGTTAACTCCATCGGAACAAGTACTAAATAAATTAGACATAATACAGCCAATTCACTGTTATGAGAGAAACTAAAAATTCTATGTATAATTGTATATACCTGCTTTATCTCCGCAAGGTCAAGATCCCAGTAGTACGAGTCAGAAAAATCATCAATCTCTTCTTGTAACTTCTTCTTAGAAGAGTCAGATAAGAAGAGATAGTACCTACACGAGTAAAAGAAGAGTAAATAAAAGCATTTACAGTCGGAAAAGGAGACGCATTTTACAATGTCTTTTCAATACAAATAGATTAGATAGTGTCACTAACTTTGGCTGTAATGTAAGGAGTTTCTTTTGAGAACAACAATCCAACACCCAACAGATATGAATGATATCTCCATGACGCTTTGCTGCCTGATACTTGATCCCTGTCAAACTAACTTAATATCAATAAAACTAATAGAAATTGTCCTTGTGTGTGCATGTAACTAAGTCATGAAATAAATATATATATATATATATAGAGAGAGAGAGAGAGAGAGAGAGAGAGAGAGAGAGAGACCTTTGCCATCAGCTGCAACACAGTGTGTAACTGCAGTATTTAAATTCATAGAGAAAGTACCCCCATTCTGAACAACTAGCTTGTGCAAGGAATCGAGAGAATGAGTGGGAGGCACATTAACAAAGTCTGGGAAGTTAAGAACAAAACGGCAGAAAAGATAGAACATTTTTATAAGTCACTGAATAAATGGATGCAATCATATGGCATGCTCAAAATACCCAATGTTAAGCCTATATAGGTTCCAAATGCATGCAAATAGTATCGCCGTTTCTTTTATTAAATTTTTGTCTACGGGTTATTAAACACATGTACATCACCTCTCATCCAGCTGATACACGACCCAAACCCCTTAATGGAAATAAGAGTTAAGTACAAAATGGAGAAAGTATCATCACAAGAAAAAAAAAGTTGACAACATATACATTAGGAAAAAAATAATAATAAAAATTATGTGATGCAAAATAAAGACTGAGAAAGATCTTCAATCACTTGACTCAGATATAAAGCAAATAACTCAGCAATAACCCCACAGGATACAAAACATCATATTTGAAAATAGTAATGTGTCCTCCTTCACGCCCGAAACATCAGTCTGAACAAAATGAGAGGGGACAATAGACAGATTTCTTTTCTCTTCCTTTCTAGGGGACTTCTTGCTTTTCTTTTTAGTATCCTGCAGACCACCATAATCCGTCCCCCTTTGTGTGGTCCCATTGCCTGCTTGTACAAGCTCTATAAATGCTGCAAG
Source organism: Aronia arbutifolia (assembly GCA_025448175.1). Lineage (NCBI taxonomy): Eukaryota > Viridiplantae > Streptophyta > Magnoliopsida > Rosales > Rosaceae > Aronia > Aronia arbutifolia. The sequence goes on from JAOEHR010000067.1 coordinate 18,247,802, forward strand.
AAGAAGAGCAAACAACCAAAAATTTAAAGTTTGTGTCCGTTAAGAGCTTACTGCATCTTTGAATACTGAAACTAAGAATATAGAGAGGAATCCTAGTACTAAAAATTGAAAATATACTGGTGGCCGAAGTAAAGCTAGAATCCTAAGATGCATTTGGAATAAATTTGATCCTCTTACACTGCACATCAAGGCATTCATGCCAAGGTTTATCATATCTAACACGATCAATACGTGGAAATCTCAGGCTGTACGGTGCAGCAAAAACCTGCAAGAATGCAACAGCTAATAGATCAATAAAATCACCAAACTCATAATAGAACCTAAACATATACGGTGGCCTTCCTAGTAGATCTATATGTAGTATCTGATTAATAAATGAATCACAAATGTTACTATAGCTGTTAGGACCCACCTCAGACTTTATAGTTCTGATGTCACTCGTTATAGAAAGTATTATTGATCTGCAATACAAAGGGGGAAAAGAAAAAGATGATTGATATATAAGCTGACAATGAATACATCACAGACCTATTCAGAAAATCATACTAACTTCTCAGGGCTTTCAACCCAAACATCTGGTCTCTCTTTAGAATTGTTTGTTACTTGATAAAAACTTGGTGGTGCCTTTTTTGGGTACTCATATTTCCTGACAGAAGAGAGAGAATCAAAATTTATTTGCAATTTTGCACAGATAAGGATAGAATAGCACTTAACACCTAGTATTTGTCAACACAAGATCTAGTATTTTCTTTTCTTTACCAAAAAAATAAAAACGACAGGTATTGCATATTTAACAATCGAAAGAATAGATCCCTTGACCTATCACAATAATCCTAACCCATTTCCCCACCCTCCCTCACCACTTTGGGCTAAACCCAAGGGCTTAATAAGGTATTGTATTTCACCATATAAATTTCCCCGTACCAGTAATTAGCCAAAGTCCTATTTAGTGTTGGCTCCGAGCCTTATCTCAACTTCTCAACAGAATTCATGATAAATGAAATCAAACTGATATGACCTAAAATTACAAAACTACACTAAACAATCACCAAAGATATCAATTTTAACTCCAAAACCATAAGCTTCGTGGCCATCAATGCAATAGTCACAGCACATACTGTTCTGGTTGCTTCAATGGCCATTTCATATTGCTCGTTGGATATTTTTTTGAATAATCCCCTGCAGAGCTATCACAGCGTTTTTAAGTCATATAACAAAACAAAATACCTCAAATACGGCTTTAATTTTGTTGCAACAGCTTCTATCTCTTCATCAGAAAGTCCAGTGCCCACTCTGCAAAAGGATACAAACCTGCGATATGAAAACCTAGTTAGAAACATTCGATTAGCCAGAGTGCATACAAGCATAAAAGCACCAACAACGATTTAGGCAACAATGTGAGACACTTACACAACCTATTGCTTGTTAGTTGTTTTAAGTATCAATATAGTTTAAAATCAATTCCTCTTGATTATGTTATTCTCCAAATTGGAGGATATATATAGCAATACAACCTATCTAGATCAAGTATGAAACCAAATACAATAAGTCAAATATGATTGCTATGAATCTACTGCCTACAATCTACATTTACTCTTTAGAACCAAGTCTATTAATTACATGGGATTACTTGTCTGATCTTTAGTCAAGATTTCTTCTTCAATCAAGATCAACTCTAAAACAAGACAGGCAAAATTCCAACCTGATATATAAAGGTCAACCAAAAGAAAGAAACATTGTACCAGCAAACACATTTAATTAACTCGTAGATGCTCCTCTTTTATACTTTCTCAAGTTGCCAAAATATTAATTTATGCCGCAACAGATTCATGTTCGCACTGTATAAACATGCATGCAGGTGTGTGTATGAGAGAGAGAGAGAGAGAGAGAGAGAGAGGAAAATATGATACTCACTAATGATGAGAGAATGCTTGGTAAACATTCTCATAAGCTTCATTAACAAATCAAGAAAAATTAGATGCTAAACAATATTTTCATATATTGAAGCTAATCATTCTCTGAAAATCAACTAACCACTGAATAATTCTTACCTTCTAGGATATGTATTTGGAACTGGACGCTCAGCAAGACCCACCAAGAACTGAGCTACCTGCAATATATGAGAAATTTATCATATGAACTAAAATTCAAACACATATATAGGTGCACCCGGTTCTTCTCTCCTAGGGTCCTTAAAATAACATCTTGTTTCACAGCCATCATGGCAATACATCTCAGTCGTCTGCATATGATCTCAAGGGTCGAAGAATATAAACTTATTTGAGGACCCAAAGATAGTACATGATATACGCAGGTGCACAATGTTTATTGGGTGGGAAGGGAAAAGACTAGTATATTAGCAAGGATTGCAAACTGACCACCCCTCCACGACGTCCAGAGCCATAGTATCCTCCTAAACACAGGCATGCAAACATTTAACTAAAAAGCATGGCAGATACAATAATCCAATAAATTTCTTCGTGTATAAGAATTTAAGAAAAAGAAAGTACAGACCTATGATAAGAACGTCCAGATCAGAACCTGCACGAATGTAGTCTGGCTTTAATTTTAACCATTTTCCACTACGATCACTAGGTTCCCATTTCGAACCAAGGTCCTTCAAAACAATCCCCTCATCTCTAACAGGAAGAAAAAAAATGATACATAAGCATAAGGAATATCCATGAATAACTCAATTTGGAACAAAACGCAACATTGATTCCAGAATGAAGAATTTAGACACTATAAGAATATGGGGAAAAGGGCATAGTTTCATATTTTTCTCATTTGCAACACCATCGATATGAAGGTTTCTATGATTTTAAAGGTATTTACAAGAAGCGTACAAATAAATCACTTTTAACCTTAGCTGCTAATAATAAGTTCTTGTTGTTTATGTCCAGTGAAACAATTGGAACCCCACAAATTGGTCCAGTCTCACTTTTACAAATCTAAAAATCTGGAGCTAGTGGTGAAATTTCTTCTATTAAATGGAGAAAGATTATAAAATTTATAGAAACCGAAAAACAACGTACAAGAAAAGATGGCCAAATCTCCATGTATGCTTAGGAAACATGATGGAAATTACGAGAAAAACATTATGAACCTAAGATTAATGCCTAATGGTCCTAATTAAACTCAAATACAATAAAAGGAATATCCCTAAATCTATTTTCCATTGATGCCCATAAACACACCAAAAATCTGCTTTACCATAGGAAATCCACTTCCACTCAATCATCTACAAAGATTTTGCTATCTTTCCATCCAACAATCTAAAGAAATACCAACTGCATCAGAATAGCGTAATCCTCTCTTTATAGGCTTCTACCTCCAAATAGTTTCAAAACTAATTCACATAAAATACTCCTAAAGGCCTGAACCAAGGGTATTAATGCTGCATATTGTAATTTTACTGGGCTTAATGCAATATGACATGGTCAAATTAAGAATGAGCTAACAGATAACGATCAAACATCAGACATTGCACTTCCAAAACGAAAGAAACAACGTTTCAAAGAGTTGAAAGGAAAATGCATTGATGTCCCTATGTCTTAAGAACAGACCAAAAAGATCTTGTCAATGGGACCAAATTACCATCTTTATGCAATTAGATAGTAGTATTATATTTACAGTCTTCACATGAGTGGTCCAATATCTACATGCAAGTGAGTTACAAACCGATGTTACCACAACCCACAAAACTTGGATGGGGAACACAGGTGTAAAGTGTCTTACCTTTTGCACCAATGAAGCCAGAGACATCTAACTATGTGGAAGGATGTATGGATAATGTATCCAGCCTTTACCCCCAACTCAATAGACTTTATGAGAAAGCCTAAATAGTATGTAGGATCGACTACAGATAATGTATATAACTCCTACAACTCAGTAGACATTTATGAGAAGGCCCTCATGTTTCTACCTACCCATTAATGTGTATGACAAGATGCTATTAAGGCCTTCTCATAAATGTCATTCACGTTATTCCTTTTGAGGCCTTCTCAGAAATGTCCTTCACATTATTCCTATTGTTCCACCACAGATTATTTGATTTTTGCATTTAAAGACACATGATACATCAGAACAATCATTGCACGTTTCTATCAATAGTTCCTAATGCAAATTCATGTTACTCCTATACGAGCTACAATAGTTAACCTGAGTCACTTTACTCAGACCTTTTTTTAATCGGTATAGCAATACAAAAGAGAAGAAAAGAAAATGGAACAAGGAATTACAGTAGAGGAAATTAAAATCAATCTTATATGATAAAAAACCACTTGATATTCAGTTGGCCCTATAATACTTGGAAATCTGACCTATTTTCGATGGTATCTTTGAAAAACTTCTCAACATCATCCACATTACTAGCAATAAGCGACCAGCAAGGTTCCCCTGCATTCCGATCACAAGTAAGAGACTGATTGAGTGGTAAATATATTAAACTATTTTGCAGGAATGATTAGCTTTCCAGAAGAAAAAAAATATATACTATGTTTCTATGGGAAGAATTACCAGTAGTGGAGAGAAGAACCTACTAAATCAGCATTATAATATCAGACAACAATGACAGGCATCTAGTCATTAATTGTGTATTTCATCTTTCTTTTGTTACACATTTTGTAGAAAATACCTTTGACGTGAATGAAAATTTTCCAAACCCAGATGAATCACATAGCAAGTTTACGTACATAAATCAACTCAGTAGCAAGCAAATGAAAATATAAAAAGAGTAATGCTATTCATACCATGTTTTTATACCATATTTCTATACCACCTTCGGTGGCATCTGATGTGGACAGCCACATCATTTGAAAAATTTGTAAAACCCAAGGAAAGGAAGGAGAAAGACTCGTCGTATACCACAATCATCATTTAATTAACTAGTTTTTCTTAATTATTAGTTTATTAAATAATGAACTAAATTTAAAA
>JAOEHR010000067.1:18310514-18321102 GCA_025448175.1 Aronia arbutifolia
TGTGGAGCACCATGTAGGGTTTCGTCACGCTGTGTGTCTCAAGAAAGTTTGTGTTACCTGTTTGCTTGGACGATGAACTTCATTTTCTGCTTTTAATTTTTCCCTGTCTGCGTTGAAAAACTTATCTTACTTATGAAAGTGAATTCGTTTGGAGAAGTGCATGGAAATGTACAATATGATCCCCATTTATGAAACTTGATCCATTTTTTTCCTTGTTGGAATCAGATTGGTTGATGCAGTAGAATGAAGAAAACTTTGGGGGATGCCTCTTCTGTCATATGAAACTCATATTTCAAACATTTTAGAGAGTGAATCAGCGTGTTACTGTGGTACTTGGAAGCGAACACCAGATATTAGTGAGGTGGTTTCAGGTGAAATGTTGATTCTGAGTTCCTTTCCTAGTTCAATTGAAGCTGCTATATTTTGTGTATCTAACCATGGGTTTCACGATGTCTTATGTGATTGGATGCCTGGTGCTGAAACTTGGCAGATGTGTACAAAATGCGATGATCATTGCAGCTGCAGAAGAGCTCAACCAATCTCTGAGGAAAACAAGAATTTTGATGATTCCCGCTCCTTGATTTTTCCAAGAAGCTCTTCCCAGCTTTCAGCAGGCTCCATGTCAGAAAATTCTGCACCTAATCTCGTTTATAAAAGGAGGAAGTTACAAGGAAACCGTGTCACCGTGTTTCCAGGAGTGCGAGAACACTCTATAAGTGGTGATTTTTTTTCTTTTCTAAATTCTGAAGCTTCTACAGTTGCTGCTAAGGAAGGACTTGTATCTCAATTACACCATGAAACTGAAGCTACACGAGCTCATTCTGTAGCTCCTCGTTTATGCAAGAGAGTCAATCATGTTTTAAATTCAGAATCTTGTAATGGATGTTCTGCTGGTGAGGAATTAATTTCCAATGAAGCACCTAAAAATAACGTGCAAAAACTTTTAGAGGTAAGCAGCGTGAATGATAGTTGCTCATCATCAAAGTCAAATATGGAGCATGTTTCAACTTCTGCAAAGACTGAAGTAGATGAAACAGGTGAGTGCTCCTCTTCTAGTGCAATAGTTATGGAGGCTGTGGGAGACCTGTCTGAAAAGGATCTATGCATCTCTATTCTTAGAAGCCATGGACTGCTTGGGGATTCTCAGGCTACCACGATCGGTGGTTCTGCTGAAGACACTGACACCATTAGCGGTGAAATCCATCGCCGGTCATGCAAAATTTGTAGTCGTTCTGGAACCACTTTGAAAATGCTAATTTGTGATCATTGTGAAGAGGCATTTCACATGTCATGCTGCCACTCCCGTATGAAGAAACCACCTATTGATGAATGGTTCTGTCATTCTTGTTTGAAAAAGAAACATAAGATTTTACAGGAGAAAGTGACCAAAACATCGCCCAATATCACAAGTGTCATGAGTAGGGAAGCATCATCCAAGGGCCAAATGAATCCCATAATGTTAATGTTGAGAGACATTGAGCCGTATACAACTAGTGTTCGGGTTGGTAAAGGGTTTCAAGCGGAAGTTCCTGACTGGTCTGGCCCAACAAATGGGTATGTTTATTCTGTCATTTGCTCTCTTAACTCTTTTGATGCAGTTGAAGTTTATATGTTGCCTTCACTAGTTGGATGGATATCCTTGTGAAAACCGCCTGCTTTCCTTGTCTCTCTTCCTTTCGATTAGTCACATTTCAAATGATGTACTATGAAGGTAGCCACTATGTGGTTTACATAGGAGGGTAGGGTAAGTAGTTTCATTTTGGTTTTTGTGCTATGAATCCTTGTTTTCAGAGGACTTAGCACGCCAGGTAGGACAGATCTCATTGCTTGTGCTGCTTGTATTCCTAAACAATTGGCTGGCTGTCCTGCATAGGCACCTGTGTGGGGTCTTTTTTTTATCATGTGTTCTAGTCAAGAAAATTTTCATAATCTGCCTTTCCTAACTCTGGTTTGAATCCTTATTTTCTTTCATTTTGCATGTTACTTACAAGTTACAACTTTTGTTATTTTGATTTGATACAGTGATATCAGTGGCATTGGTGAACCTTTGGAATTAGATTCGTCGGAGTATGCTAGATTGCATGTAAGTCCTTGATCTGTATTTGTATATGTAATCGGCCTTTTCATTTGGCATGGGAGGTTTGGAAATTCTATGGAGTAATGACACATCTTTCCGTTGTAGGGGCTGAACTGCAATAAACCTTCTAGACATAGCTCTATAGGTAATTGGCTTCAATGTCGAGAAGTTGTAGATCGCGCAATTGGAACTATTTGTGGAAAGTGGCGCAGGTAATTAATTTATGGTTTGTGTTAACGCTTAATTGGAACCTGTGAAGGTCGTGATCAGATTATTTAGTTGGAAATTTTTCTGATAATATGTATAGTACTATATTTGAGTGAAATTACTTTAACGGAGAACATGAAACACCAATATGAATGGATGCTTGTTGTTTGTGACTTGTCAGTCTGAACTCTGAAGTTGTACAATTATTTGAGAGAGAACTCCAGTCCAAGACTGATGGTTCTTTAGAATTTAGATACTGGAAGAACGCATCGAAGATGCCCTTCTCTCCTTTCCTGTCTGTCGAGGGCTTCTCTCTCAGGGGGTTTTTGTGGGGTTTTCTTCGGTCTTTAGTGGTTGAAGATTGAAGATTAACTAAGACTTGACACAATGGCACTGGATCGCATATTCCAAACTCCAAACTTGTTTTCTCACAAATTCCAAACTTGTTTCGTATAGGTAGCTCTAAATTGTTTAAAGTTACACCACAAATCTGCTGGCTGGATTCTTTTTTTTTATGGCAATTGTCTCGAAATATGCAAGTACACAAAATAGTTCATGATGAGTTGTTTGGTATCTTGATATATTACCTAATACTTCTGATCTAAAGTTGTTTTTATCGCTTTTTTTAATCGCTTAATTGCTTTTCTACTTTTGTTCTTGCTTATGCTTGACATTTTAACAATTTGGAAGATTCTTGTATATCAGGGCTCCTCTTTTTGAAGTCCAAACTAATGAGTGGGAGTGCTTCTGCTCTATCCTTTGGGATCCAAGCCATGCTGATTGTAATGTGCCTCAGGTGGACCTATCACTGACACTCTTCGTGTCTCTATTTATAGACAACGTTTGGATTTTTAGATCTTATCATATGAAACTCTTAGAACTAGAGTAGTAGCAAAAAAAATGGATCACAATTTACACTGCTGGAGATATAGATGGTTGGGATTGCATCACAATGATTGTGCATCTCAACTATCCATATCGAACCTACTGAGGGTTATTGGGATTTCATTCAGTCATTGGATTTTGATTAAACATGACTGGGATGTAGTCAATAGGGTATCGAGCACTTCACTATTGTTTTATTATGTCAAATAATGTATTTTGCTTTCTTCACTTCAGTTTTGTCTTTGTTATATGCTTCCTTCACTTCATTGTATGCTGGTCTGTCTGGTGTCCATCTTTGAATCTAACGTCATCTCTCTTCTTTTGTGTCTGGCTCAGGAACTGGAAACAGATCGAGTTCTAAAGCAACTGAAGTATATTGAGACGGTATTTTCCAGGCACTTCTTCCAATAAATAAGTTTTTGGATATGTTGAGTTCATTTTAGTTGTATATTATGATAAGCAAGTAGTGGTATGCGGAACCAAGAGTACCTCTCGAAGATATGAGAAAAGAGTCTAACAGACAATAACTTTACTAAACTAAAGAAATTACTGACTTTTAAAGGACCCAATGAACAAAAAGGATAAAGAAAATAGGTTTACACTAGAGTTTCCAGAACAACAATGTTGTAGTGAGTTTCTGGCATATCTAGTACTTATACGCTGTTGCATTGTCTCATATTCATGTGCTTTTGTCGAAACAATTACTTGAAATACTATTTTGAATTCTTATATATGCATAATGGCTCGTAGGAGCAGAATATATTGGTTTACCTTGTATGATCCTTGTGGTTTATCTTTGGGTTCTTATTATTTCTTATGATGTGTAGCTGAGGCCGCGGTTATCTGCTAAACAGCATACTTTGGATGGAACCAAGAGTGCCGGTGATTTGAAAAACCCCATAGTAGGTACAAAAAGTATACAAACTCTATGATATGGTGAGAAGTGGTGTAAAAGCGTGTATAGAACCTGGCTCGTCAGTCATTGAACATCATATATATCAAATCATGACAGAAATTTTGACCACAGTTAACTGGATGATGGTTTTTGTAGGCAAGTGCACGAGCCTCTCTCTATCTCTCTCTCTCTCTCTGTTAAGCTTAACTTCCTTTTTAAGTTACCAGTGTTTGTTGTTTATATCAAATCGACTAGGATGTAGCCTGGACTGCACAATGTGACAAGTCATTGGTCCATCAAGATTGAAGATACAAATTAAAGTGGTTCTTTTTGAGGTTGCAAAAGAAAGTCTGAAACTGAAGGTGCTTTTGTGAAGTCCAAAATTCAGGGTGGAGAGCTCCAACGGTTATGAAAAGAAAGCAAACGATTCTTCCAGTGGAGAGAATCCCACTGGGCAGAGGCAGAGCCAAAAATTTGAGTCTAGTAATACTTTATTTTCCAACATCGAAAGAGGTCCCAGGTCGATTACGTACTCTTCTACATGCTTCAGGATTCATGAGAGAGAGAGAGAGAGAGAGAGAGAGAGAGAGAGAGAGCATTCTTGCACAACAAGCAAATTGATAAACAAATAAATTCTAAAAAGCCGGGATGACTGAGGTAAAAAAATGCTATATTTCATTCGGAAAAATGACAAACTATCAAACCTTTTCCTGCAGTTGTGCTATTGGAACATACATCACAGTGTGTTCATGCAAGAGAGATTTATTCGATTTCTGCTTTGCTTTCACATTTTGCAGTTTCAGTAATTTCTGTCTCATATGTTCTAGCCTACTTTTGGCTTTGCATAGTCTCTCCATTTCCAGCTCTGCAACTCGACATCCATCTCCACCGCCTCCAGCGATAAGGTTGGCCCGCTTCTCCTTTGTTCTTGTGTTCATAAGCTTCTTCAAGCTCACATCATCACTCGACTCTTTTCCATCCTGTATGAAGGCAACCCAACACATGAGTCAACTTTGTTGTCAATTAATATTTTCAGCACAGGTAATTAGTAGTAATTATAGCATATGAAAACCGTAAACGTCCCTAATCTGCCACTTTAAATTCAGTGAAAAATAAGCAGAGACAGTTGCATAATCTTTAATCCAATACAGTGAAAACAAAGGCAAGTCATAACTGTGACAAGGTTAAAAGAAGACATAACCAAGTGAACTACTTGAGGAGGCAAAGACGAGGTCCCGAAGAATTATCTGATATCCAGAATTCTTCTTCCCACAAAACCAGAGTTTTGAGAGATAATTGGATGAGAAGGTTGCTTGCATGTATGCAAAAGGGTATATGATTTGAGGATTGTGAAATTGGAAAGTCAGGTAAGTGCAGTTGGTTTCTATTATGGTTTATGGATAGAAAACACGAGATGGCAAATTTCCGGAAACTCACAAACCTTATTCTGAAGGACAAGGACTACATAACTTCAGGTATATCCAATATATTAAGAAACCAAGCAAAGTTCATGACGCAAATTAACTACTTAACTATTGTACTGACAAAATCATGGCTGCTATGACAGCCAAAACATAATAACCCTTAAAATAACCATAACACTAATGGCCCTGGGATTTGTGAAAAAAAAAAGGCGCAGAAATATTCAGAAATTTATTTATCTATTATGACAGGCCCAGACCTTGTTGCTCTTTGAAGGTGACCCACACGAAGGGGCTTTCTGTTGACTTTTCCTCAAAGGGCTACTTGGTGATTTTGGATGCTTTCTCCGGAAAGCTGCGTTAACATTCTTCGGGGAATGGACCACAGTTTCAGCTAAGGTATCGTCATCTGAATCTGAAGCCATGTGATCAGCAGCTTTTCCAGTCACATTTTCATATCCTGGTTCCTTGGAGATTCCATGAGTAAAAGTCTGATGCTCTTTACCACTCGCTTCCTGTTGTGCAAAAGATCCATCAACACAGTTTATTGAGAGACATAACATCTCAGGAGTTGAGATTTAAGATCCTAACGCTCCATGACTCATTCAGACCAATATACTCTTTGTTGAAAAGATTTCCAACTCCACATCAAACATTTGATTTAGTAGTGAATTAACAGAAGAGGCTAAAACAGAAGAAAAGAAGAAATAAACAATAGTAGAATCGAACAAGTTGGGTGTATAAGAAAATACATGGACTAATAGCTCACCTTTCTGGTTTTCAGAGCTAAGTAACGTGCATTCTTGAACCATTTACTAACCTGAAAATTGCAACGTTAAAGTTAATTAAACGATGGATAAGGTAATAAGCTTGTAGCCATCTAACATCCGCAAATACTACAAAACCATGCCTACGCATTTTAACATTCCTTGACTCTCACACCAAAATCCCAATAACGTAGAGTCCAGAAAGACAATGTCATTGACCGGACGAAAAACATATCAATAACTTCCAAAATATATTTTCCGTTATCCAATTTGGCAAGAAAATAAACTCATACTGAGCAACAAACTAGTTGATGGTTCAAGAAGGTCCAAACAATCTGTAGTTAATCAATCACCATTACCTTCTCGGGATTAAGGCCCAACTCTTTTGAAAGATTGTCCTTGACAGCTCTAGAAGGAAGTTCATTCTCAGAAAACACTTGGCGGAGCTTCTGGAAAAAGAAATTACAGCAGAAGGTTTTAGTCTAGGAAATACAGATACTACCATCAAATTTAAAATAGCTCTGGCGGAAGCATTATGAGTGCAAGTGAAGAGAGATATATGTAACCAGAGAGAGAGAGGGCGAGTTCTAATACCTCTACTGCCTTTCGAGGAATTCGGAAGCAGGACCTTCTAACTTGCGTATCAGAAGAACGTATATTTTTCACTTCTGTATGGTCAACATCTGGATTTCTTTCGCTTTCATAGAGAGTCATAAGGGTGCTGGCCGCATCAGATTCTTTTTCTCTTCGCTTCCGTTTAACAGGACCCCAGTCTTCATCATCACTGATTTGTTCGAGCAAAGGACCATCTTTTCCAAACATTTCCTTGTAGGAAAAAACAAATATGCACAACACAGTGAATATCGGATCGTCACCTCAAAGAACCATTGTTGTACAGCAAATACTATAGCCCATTATTATCCACAAGATATAAATTTTACAATAAAACCCATAGGATTATATATATATATATATATATTGATTAAAGTACGATATGAGCATTTCATAAGTTGATTATATCGAGGCACATTTTAATGTCAAAACATCCACAATCAAACATATAAAGACTGGCAACAAGCAATTTCCATGTAATATCATTATCTCAAAATTAATAACTGTCCTTGTGTCAGACCCAAAAGTGGAACAAAAGTAAAGATTTAAATGAATTAAGGAATTAAAGGTCATACTAATATTCAAAATTTACCAAGAACAAGTTAAAAAAAACAATCGAAAAATTTGGGCTGGTACACTCACATCATATAACTTCTTATAATCAACACTTCTTCTCTGTCTGCGGCCAGAAACAATTTCCCCATCAGTAGATTCATCAGAACCTACACTGACATCAGTTGACAATTCCTCTTCTGATGCATTGTCATCGCTGCCTCCCCTGCTGATGCTGCAGCTGTTCACATTCCTCTCTGGTTTATAATCATCATCTTCAGAATCATCTGAAGGCCATTCTTCATCTGGATTTAATAAGGAATTCTCGCCATCGGGGAAAGCGGCTTCTTCCTTGAAGACATCCTATATTACATAGAGAGCCATTAGTTACAAGAATTATTAAAGCAGCAAAACCAAAAGTAATTGGGGGTGAGAATTTGACATTTCTCAATGAGTTAGGCAGTGTCTAACCTGCCAACCACTGTTCATCGGAAAGCAGGTCCCAAGGTGAGCATTGACTAATTCTAGTATTTCCATTTTACACTCGCAAAATTTGCAAAACCAACCCTGCTCTCCTCGAGGAACTGTAGATTAACAATTGAACTTAGAAGTAGCTTTTCTGAAGAAAATATAGTTGGTATGTCGCCAAAAGGTCCAAAGTAAATTCAAAAGAGGTGAGAAACTTACTATTTTCAGTATCCAAGGGAGGATCAAGACATTTTTGATGGAATGCACAATTGCATGTCCCATCACACAGTATAATATCATTATCAGGGAAAGCTTCGTTCAACTTGCACTTCGCACAGAATATCTAATAGTAACAAAAAAATGGAATATCAATAAGCATACATCCAAGATAAAGAGGTATTAGTGGGCCTACGCTTGGGAGCTGTCAAGAGAATCCAGACCTTAGCCAAGACCACAACTGGGGATTCCAAACAGCCCCTTTCGGCATACAAAAAAATAGTAATCTCATGTACTTACATGTTCATGAGAAACAGATCCATCTGGAGCAATAAAAGAATCTGCAATGCTTCCTACTGAGCTCAGCAAATCCAGTTGATGGATGGCATCACGGATTCCAAGCTTGCAATTTAAAATCTGCTTATTGGCTCTCTGCAGTTCCATTTCTGGCCTAATCTTTTCTCGACTGTGATATAAGTAAGAAATTAAAATAATTAAACCGCAGAGCCATTTACTATAGAAAGGAGCTCAAGAAAACAATGCACATTCTAAGCTTAATTGATAATCATCACTTGATATTAATAAAAACAATTGAAATTTTATTCAAATTAGACATTGCAATGTTTTCAGTTAATTTGAGTACATCAAATCTACCAATTGAGCTTCCTGCTATTAAAACGATTGAAAACGTAAATTCAACGAATAATATCAAAACATTAGCTTCTACGACTATCCAGTCTCCTCTAATCTTTATTAAGATTCTATTTTAACATAAATACCATTGCTTTCAAACCAAGTCTACGAAATTTCATTACTCTTTTCCTATGTCTAGCTTACATACTAAATCATTGAACAGAAATGTGTGATATATAAAGCAGAAATCGGGAACTGAAAAGATTTTAAGATAATCTTACATACCTCTGACCCTTCCAACCTTCACCGGCATAAGCATCAATAAGGTTCTGCTCCAGCTTTATTTTAATCAACAGGTACCTTGTCCTCCTCTGCAGGCGAGAAGTTTCATCCAACTCCACCTTATCCTTTTTCGGTTTCTTCTTTCTCCTCTTTTTCTCCCCTTTCTCATCAGAGCCATTGTCTGGTAACTTGTGGTCCTGAAGTTTCACTGAAGACGGCTTTTTGGAAGAATCTGCATCATGCACTTTATGAAATTCTTTTCTACTCATCAATTTTTTGTTAGTATCATTATTCCTTGACGTTGATGCTTTGCTTGAAGAGTCGGCACCTCTCTTCTTTGACAAGGCTGACGCGATAATAGTCTTGGACGACTTTGGTTTTAGGTTTTTAACACGGGGAACTTTTCCGCCTTTTTTAAAACTTGGTGATGAAATCAGCTTCGCCACGGATTTGGAATAACCAGATTTCCCGGACTCTTTGAGGTTTGATTTCTTTCCAGAACCACGCATATTTTTAACCAATGTATCCATACTGAAAATCAAAACACAAATCAGGTTAGCATTGACAAAACAAGTTTTCTAGCACCCTGGATTTTAAACATATTCGAAGTTAATGATCAAAACTGTGGAAAGAAGTTCCGAATTTGCGACAGCAAAGTGAACAGAGTGCCTCTTTACAAAGTAGATTAATTAATTAATTCCTGAACAAAGAGAACAACATTTTCAAGAAAGAAAGAAAAATATAGCAAATTAATCAATGAAACAAGGTGGAGTCAAATGCAATCATCTTTTCTGAAGTGGTATATCATGAATTAATCAGAAGCAAGAACTCAGATCACAAATTTCAAAGATTGGAACAGAGCACCAAACATCTGAGCTTCAAACTGACAGATAAAGAAGCAGGGAGATAAAGGTAGAAATGGAACCTCACCTGAAAAAGAATGGAGATCTCTATCAACTGTTGGCCTTTGAAGCTGCTACAATACACACACACACACACACACACCTATATATATATATATATACACACACACTGTACATATACATTCATATATACGAGCAAGAGCTTTGGAATTGTAGAGACATTGATGGGTTTTGGAGTAATTGCTCCAAGAATTTCAAATTTTGATAAAAAAATTTGGGTTCTTTGGGGTTTTTCAATGGTGCCTTTTGGTTAGTACTCGCCGGCAGGTTTTGTTCTCCCCGAAGCGCCACCCGACGCTCTCTCTCTCTCTCTGAAAGACTTATTAGTAAATATAGTCTTCCAGTTTTGGAATTCTCGATATTCGATTAAATCAATCATATGCTGTTGCTGTGCATAATAATATACAAACCAGCCATTTAGTAATATTAGTATTCTTCTTTATTTATAAGTGAGACGTCTTAGTACTAACCAAGGTATTAAATATCGGTAATATCGGAAATATCGGTAGTCCGAAAACACGGAAATATCGATGGAAATATCGGGATAATATCGATATCGATAAAAATTATATGGAAAATTTTTATTGAAACTTTGCAGGATGTTTATTTAGTCAATTATCTATTAGTTTATCACAAAAAATTGGAAGGAA
>JAOEHR010000067.1:18617877-18628355 GCA_025448175.1 Aronia arbutifolia
ATTGTAGGAGAAAAGTGAGTTTTGTGTGGATGTTTGAACAAATACATAGGTATTTATAGAGTTTTTGGTTGAATTTTAAGTTAAATAATTTTTTAAAATTATTTTAGCCATTGGATTTAAATTTGGACGTTAGATCTTTTTTTTTACCGTTAGATTTGATTATATTCGATCTAAGTCGTTGGATTCAATAAATATATAAAAATAAAACTAAAAAAAATTAATTTGAACCTGAACCGTTGGATTAACCAACAGCCCATTTAAATGGAGTTGTTGGATGAAGAAAAGTAGTTGTTGGGCTACTGTTGGATCTGACACCGGGGGAACAGCCCCCACGTGGGTTTGTTCTTCTGGTTGGAAGGCCCTGGCGCATGGGCGAGTCACGAATTGGGCAATGAGCTTCACAACCAAGTTTCAATCTCATTTGTTGGGGTCCGCTTTGCTTTGTGGCCTAAATTTGGGCTGGTATTTGGGTTAGTTTTAAGTTTTAGGCACCACGGTTATGTTCTCTATATTATTGAAATCACCGATTAGGCACCACGGTTTATCCTTTGGATCTAGTTTAAGGATATCCTCCCATAATTCCAATTGCAACCGCTTTTTAGGAAAAACATACACAAACGTAAAAAACTGATCTTGATTAGAACAAAGATCATTCACTAAACAATGCAAATAACGAGCAGTCGAGGTGATAACATTAACTACAACCTTGGAAGAGTTCCAGACTAAACATAGACCACCAGCCCTACCAGCAGGGCTACAACTAACCATCTTATAAAAAAAACTTCTATAAAAGTTTCCATGGACCTTCACCACATCTATTTTAGTTTCCATTAAACAAAAAGGGTCCACCTTAAAACTAGCACACAAAAATTTAAAATTACTCTTAAAATCAGGTCTTCCAAGACCCTGTAATTCCACGTCATGCACTTCATTAATCTATTTCTTTAGTTAGACTAATGTAGCCACAACATCCCCCACAAGCCTATTTCCCTCCACCATAATGCTACTTCCTACCTGAATCCCTACATCCTGGCGATTAAGCATACCATTATCAACAATCATATTTAAACAAGCCAAGTTCCAGCTCACATAATTCTCACAACAGTAAACCGTTAACACCTTACCTGTAAAATCAATCCATAGTTTATTATTTATCAGCATATTATCCCAATAAAACCAAACAATATTAAGCTTATTATGCCTAATTAAAGGGTAAGCAAACAAAGAACTATACTTTTTATCAAACCAGAAACTATGACACCTAGTACTCACCTCTTGCATATAGTCAGCAACCTTCTCGATCCTTCTCCAGTCCTGTATGAGCCCTGCTCTCGTAACCCACACTTGACAGACTGAGGTGAGGATTGTTGTAAACTAAACAAAAAACAATCAAGCAATAAACAAAACGCAACGATTTCAGAGTTCCTTCAATATAGGAGTACCTCTCTAACAACAAAAGCTTTATTGATTACCAACAAATACAAGAGAACTCACAAACACAAAGTGTTCTCAAGTATACAAACTTATGCCTCTCAAAACTCTCACATACAAAACTCTATCCCTCATCTATCTATTTATATTAATAGATATCATAGGTTTACACAAAGTCTCTAGAATATAGGAAACCAAATCCTATGCTAAAACCAAATCCCAAACCAACTAGGAAACACAAATCCAAATATCTTGCGTCCAAGATATCATAATCCTTGTTTGATTCTTGTTTTAGTTTAGGCATGTTGATTTAATGCCAAATCCAACAAGGATTCCATGAAAACCAACTTCGTCATCGCTCTCAAAGATCTTCACTCCTTCAGTGCCCGACATCTTTACTAGTTCCCCAGATAGCCCGCATAGCACATGAACTCTCACATAGGCTTCTATCTCATGTTCCCCAAATTTATTGAACATTAGATAAACCACGGCTTTGTGAGGCACCATTTAATTGAATCACAGCCAACCTGAATTGCATTTGAAACAAATGCAAATGCCTCACTTCAGTTGTAGACATCCCACAATAACCAAAAAAATGTACCCCATATTTTAATTTTCTCCAGTTACCTTCCTCGGCACCCAAATCGTTGCATGCCCAAAAACCTAGTTTTAAACTGGAAGTAAGAAACATATGGGAGCTCTTCGACCTCTAGTAATTGGTTACAACCCTGATTATTTGCCTCTGGGCTCCACTCCCCAAGACCCACCATTGATAAACGAGCTAGAGGAAAAATCTTAACTACAACCCAATTAGTCACAAAGCTGCAATTTGGATTGTAAATTGCACGAATACCTTCAGCCCACCCATAGTTATCATTGAACAAAGCATTTACGCTAGAGCCATTAGCTAAATTGCAAAACTGAACTAAAGGAAATAACAGCAATTATCTGTTCTCCAATTAACTTTCAACCCATTAATTAGCCTATCTACTTGAACTAAAATGCAAATTAGAGAAAGAAATAGGCGCCAAAGCCGAATTCGTACCAGGATCCTCAGCCCTACGCGCCGTCGGCACCTCCACCAGTCTTCAGAGAACCCTAGCATCCTTTTTCTTAATTGCCATGCTACTAACACTTTAGGATCATAGAAAATTCTCTTAATTAAGGCATATGCAATATAGAATTTCGAATTTGGTGAATTTGTTTGAGAGAAGTGGGTCTTTCATTTAGCGCAAGTGGTGAGAGTGAGTGAAAATAGTTATAGTTGGCTAGTTCAAGGTTTCAACTCTCCTTTATATTGAAGAAAAAAAAGTATTTGTGACAAGTATTTTACCATATTCAGCAATCAAGAGCACAACGAGAAAAGCTAACTTGAGTGGACCTTTCTCCATATCTCTGCAATCTGTCAGCAGGTGGAGGCAAGGAATTATGACGTCTGTGAACTTGTAATTTGCTGTTAAACTTAATTTTGAGTTAACAGTGCTCTTCAAAGCTACACTTATACATAGTTGAAGTTAAGCATTATTTTTCTATAATTGTCTGCCTAAATAAATACTTTTAAAAGAAGTGGTTCATTATTTTGTAAAACAATCCATTTACCTTAACATTATGGTAAGTCAGTTTACAAAATCAGACTGCAAACATATTAGTTCTACTTCATGCATGAAATAATCAAGTGCCTACAGTTAGTCAGATTTGGAGTTAAGCTATAAAATTCCTATGTTACTGGTGCTTTCCAAACTGACGATATTATATTCCTAAATTTTGGATTTCTTTCTTTAAATGCATGCTTAGATATGGTTCGGTTCGAGGAATTGCATAATCAAGTATGGATTTCTTGAAAGGATCTATTAATTTTTCAATTTAGTGGGCACACCAATCACATAAGGTGGTTTTCTTAACTGTGGTACATAAAATATGGTTTCTTTAGGTTTATTTGATGAGAAATAAACTATCTAACTAAATACAAACTGTCAAACTTCGAACGGAAACATATAATGCTAAGTCATTAAGAAGAGTGTTGAAAGTGAATTAATGAGTCAATATTATTCTATATCTCTACTCTAACTTTAGTTATAATTATTGGTTATTTTGGTAGAATGTTGATACTTTATTCTATTTTAATTGTAGGACATGTGAAACAGAGGAATTTTGGAGTAATTGTAATTGGAGTCGATTTGTGAGTCTTTAAAGATAATCATGTCAAAATTCCAGATTTAATTCCATGCCATTTGAGCGTGGAAAATAAAAGAAGGCTGACTGCGCAGTTTTCTGAGATTAAAATTTTGGGACGTTTTTGGCATCTAGTTAGTCAAGACGGCGTTTTTAGAGGAAGGTTCATTCTGAGACTTGAAGAGGACGCGTCAAGCTTCAAAAAGAGACATTTTGGGGCCAAATCTGAGTTGATTTGGTTGATCATCAAAAGGGAGATTTTCTTTGCAGTCCAAAGTCTGATTTAGGTAGGACTTTGTTTTCTGCATTATATATGTAGCCGAACCTTAGTTAGAGTCTCTCACTGACCAGATTTTGTAATCTTGCTACACGGGTGTTTTCTATTTTTTCTTCTTAATAATATTTTGCTTTTCAATTATTATTATGCGTAACTATTTTCTTTTGCTAGGGCGAGGCCACGAGCTTTAGTATGAATATATAGATTCTTTTCAAATTACTTGTGATGTTATGCATGCATGCTTTGAATATATTACTCACTGTGTTTAAACTATCTATATGTCTTATTACTTAGCTTCCATTTGGATGTTTAGATAAGTAATTGGATGCAAATTCTGTTGAAATGTCACCCTGAAATGGATTAAGGATTCTTGTGATTGATAATTGTAAGTTCACTTAAGGTGAATGCCACACTCTTAAGGGTTGCATCGTTAGGTTTTCATATAACTTAATGAATCTTGCATGTTTAGATTTGATTTAAATGTCACAGACGGATTGCATATTTAATACACGTTCTACCTTGAATTCCACAAGTAGAATACGCTTTAGGAAAACCTAACCTTCAAAGTTTGCATGTGTTAACTCATAAGTAATTGGTAGAGTTACATAGGATTGTTAATGGTGACGGCTAAACCTTAGTACATTTTACATTTGATTTTTGCAAAATTATTTGCTTTTCTTCTTGCCACCGATTTTTATTAAAGTCAATTTTAATTATTTTATTTTCTACCTTTTTACTTTAATTCACAAATTCAAATCTTTCTTAATCTTGTGTTGAATAGTTAACTAAGAATTGGTCTTAACAACAAATTATTCATATCAAACCTCGTGGAGAACCACCTTACTTGAGCTGTTTATATTTCAATATCCTTATTCTCTTGCAAGTAGTTTTAGGAGTTTCTAACCCTATTTTTGTAGGTGGTAAAAATCCTATCATGAATTATGCATCAGCATAAGAAGAAATTTGCATGTGCTTATAAGTATTTGGGCTATTCACCATATTGTTAATTGGTTTTATAGTAGAACCTCAACTCCCTTCATGATATCAGAGCATGTTTTTCCATGTGTGAAACCCAACGGCCACACGTGCTTCATATCACCTAATTTGGGGTTGTCCATGTGAAGAAAGTTGATGTTCCACCATAAAACTAATTGGCAACATGGGGAGCAACCCAATTACTTATAAGCACAAGCAAGGTCCCTCCTCCCATTAATGTGGGATTCATTCTCAACACGCCCCTTCACATGTGGCACATTTTCAACCCCAACACGTGGACAATATAAATGGAGTGACGTGGAGTACACACATGAGACAACCTACTATGATACCATGAAGAAGGATGAGGCTCCACCATATAACCAATTGGCAATATGGGGGCCCAATTACTTGTACACAAGCAAGGTCCATCCTCCCATCAATGTAGGATTCATTCTCAATATCACGTGTTAGGCTTGAAAACTTGCCACCATGAAAGGGGTGTGTTGAGAGTGAACCCTACATTTGGGAAAGAGGGACCTTGTGTTGGAAAATATTTTTAGAGATTTGATTTAATTAGTGATTTTATTTGGTTTGAGTTTTCTTGTCTTGTGGACAAAGGTTTGATTGGATTTATTTTCTAGTATTGGTACACTGTATTCTTATAATACCTCTTTATGGAGAAGAATAAAGTATTCAATTGTAAAGAATTGTAAATTTATCCAAAACTCTTTACTTTCAACTTGGTATCAGAGCAAAGTTCATTTTTTAGTTGAACTTTACTGTGAGTGCTTCCTTGTGGGTGCACGAAACTAATTTTCTTTGTCCATCCACCTTCCATGAACTTGAGGGTGAAAATGGTCCAATTATTAGAAGAAGTCGATACAGTGTTGCCGCTGCCATGAAACAAAAGTTAGGAAATTAGAGTCTAATCCTTGAATAAGATCAACTTTTGATTAATACCTGGTACAAGATTAAGAATTGAATTTAGTCATTTGATCTGGTTTACATGTCATCATACATATTCCACGTCATATTTACCCATTTTAATTTGATTTTATGTTTTTCTTTCTTCCAATTCTATCCATGTGTGAACAATAATTGATTTTATGAGAAATGTTGCAAAATTTATTACTCATTTGAAATCCAAATATTTGCATTTAATTTATTACTCATTTGAGATGTTGCAGCATTTGATATAAGGTGATGATCCTCTCTCTCTCTCACTCTCGCTCTCGCTCTCGATCTCTCCCTCTCTCCCTCCCTCCCTCCCTCCCTCCTACCAGACAACCACCCATACTGCTCCATAGTGAGTCGTGACCACCACTCCTCTCCGTGGCATCGGCCAAAGGCTCACATTATCTCCATCAGAAAACTCCCTTTTAGTCTCCGAAAACTTGGACTTTATGAGTTTGAATTGCCTCAAAAAATTCTATTAATCTGAATGAAACTTTCCATTTTGGTGATTGATATACCTAAATATAAGAAGCCTTTTTTCCATTTGGTTTTCCATTTCACAACAATAGTGATCTCAACAAGAAGCCTTTTTCGTATAGCTACATTATACTTTTGAGAACTATACCAGTACATACATTTTGGTACATATACTTCGTACATATATTTCGACACACATGTTTCGGTACATATATTTCGGTACACATGCTTCAGTACATATATTTCAGACACATGCTTCGGTACATATATTTCGGTGCACATGTTTTGGTACTATATTTTAGTACATTTATATACTTCGGTGCACATCTTTGGTGCACATATTTCAGTACATATACTTCGGTACATATATTTCAGTACATATGTTTCGGTACTATATTTCAGTACATTTATAGACTTCGGTACACATACTTAGGTCCACATCTTTGGTGCACATGCTTCGATACATATATTTCGGTACACATACTTCGGTACATATTTCAAGGTACAATCATTTTATAATTGTTTGGTACATACTCATTACTTTGCAACTTGCATAATGATAGACTACGAATTTTGCAATTTTTTTCTTAACGTTTCACTAATATTTTTTTGTTATGGTTTTCCATTGAAGTGCATTTATTAACAGAGGAAGTCAAGGATGATCGCAAAAAATCTGGATCAAATCAATAAATCAAAATTTTAGTTTGACAAAAAAAAAATCATATATTTAATATGGGCATTTTGGGAATGAAAAAACGTATTTAAGTATCTAATAACAAATAATTATTAATTTAAATAAAAATGCTGAGATGAATATCTAATCAAAGGACTATAATTAATATTTAATCTTACATTAGATTTTAATTGAATTCCAATCTTATCAAAGGATTAATATTCAATTGCCCTTAAAGAAGTATGTCTTGTTGCTGCCGGGCGTCTCGTGGTGGAAGGGAACTGATCTGAAAAAAAGGAAAAAATTGTTGTAGTTGTTTTTCCGCTGCTATGAAGGAAGAAAAGAAGTGAAGTAAAAAAGAAGTGTAGGGGTAATCTTTGAGTATCACTGTGCGAGAGAAAAAAAGAAAAAAAAAGTTTGGATGAAAAAGAAAAAGAATTGAAGTAAAAAAGACATTTGGTAGTTGAGACTTTTGAAAACAGGCAATAGTTCTAGATGGGTTTGCGAAAAGACTAGCCTTAGTTTCAATTAGACTTTGGAAAAGAAGTGTTAGTTCAAACAAATCAAGAGATTTAGTTATCGGGCTTCCGAAAAAAAGACGTTAGATCAAGTTAGGCTTTCAAAAAGATTAGTGATAGTTTAGTTGACATTTCGATAGGCGTTAGTTTTGAGGATTATTATTTAACACTCGGACTTTTGAAAAGAAACGTTTGTTCTAGTCGGGCTTTTGAAAAGATTGGTGCTAATTCTTGTTGGGCATTTGAGAAGAGGCATTAGCTCCAATAAATTATGATTTGTTGAACATTCAAATAGTTTGGTGTTATTTTCAACATGTCAACAAAGGATTCCTACACTTGTGGCTCACTGAAATGTGTGGTACACGTGAGAGAAGAGGAGGTTGAATTTACTTTCAAATTAGATTTCACTTTCTTCTTGGCAAACTTATTTGTATATGAACACATCGCATTAAAATTTCTATTATCCTTCATGCAGTGGATGTGAGGTGTGCCAAAAAATCTTGTGCTTTTATTTGGTGAATAAAGATCTTGTGCTAAGCCTTAGTTTGATCTCCTATGCAGAGGAGGAGAAAGGTTATGTATAAAACAACTAGAATGGGATATATATATTTTATTTTGATTACTGTAATCCTGTAAAGTTGGTCAGAGAGAGAATATAATTAAGCATCTCGTACTATCAACATGTCGTCACAACCTATGTAAGCAATGAAGGCATCGAAATGCAGAGCTTTCCCAATATCAATCATCTTCGATGTTTCACTCTTCAGAATTGTCAAAACCAACTGGGCAAAATGTTTGCAAACCGCTTCTAACATGTGTTATATATAAGGATTAGAAATACACTACATGAAAGCATTACAAAAAACATCTGAAATTGACTACTTGGAAGCAGTGGCGAAGCTGATGAAGGGCTAGGAGGCACGTGCCTCAAATTTTTTGAGTTGCAAAAACAATACTTACTTTAACTAATTTGACAAAACTACCCCAATGTATCTCTTCTTCAATCCTTCTCCGTGAAATAGACAAGTTCGACAAAAGATAACGACATCAACATCTCTTCAATGCAACTCTACCACTCGATCTTCATTCAAGACCACTAAGAGGCGAATATCAGAGTTGGTTATAGTAACGTAGAAAGAATATGAAGAAACAAAAGGAAAGAAACACATGTTTTTAACAAAACGACACCATTTTTTAGAAAAGTTTAAAGTAACTCAATTCTTTTTTCTCAAAATAACAGAAGGCCCATTAACTTTCACTCCTCCTAATAGCCTTATATATTAGAGCTCCCGACCCTATACATATATGATTTGACTCTTTGTTTTATTGATTATAATAATGTTAACTTAAAAAGAAGGAGATGTACACTAAGCATATAATGGTATGACTCGCCATGTGCTCGACGAAATGCCAATCCATGTAGTCCATGTCTAATCTCGTCTAACTTCTTATGATCAATTTCTTCATCTCTTTGCCTAATTCCCTTGAACTTTGATACTTTACCCAAACATACCCTAAACAAACAATTGAAAGTATTTACGCATTTATAATTTCTTTCACTTGGCTTCGTCCCTAAAGTATGAGCACTAAGTTTCAAATGCCACCATCCATTCTTCCCTTGCATTCTCTTTTGAAATTCTCAATATCTCTATTTCAAATCTTATAAAGTTTAAAAGATTCAAATGAGAGGTTAATCACAGAGAAACTATTGGAAGATGGAAGTCAACTAGGGTTAGGTTCTTTATCCACTTTACAATACTGGAACCCTAGTTTCTAGGGCAAAGTTTCAACGTCACTTGTAGGGTGGTTGTTTACATCAATCAAGGATTGTAACCTCTCTTAGCTGTCTTGTGTCCCTAATTCAAAGGATTTGTAATTAGCTGTAAGCAGGTTTTAAGCGTGATTTAAGGAAGGTTAGAAGGTTGTTTCTTCTTCCTTGTCTTTATTTGTTATCAGGTCTCTTGTACATTTTATGATAAGTGTATTATATAAAACCTTCAAATTACAACATGGTATCAGAGCAGTGACCCTAATGGGCATGTCTTTGTGTATCCTCGTGTGTTCGTTGAGCTCTTCTTTAACCCTCAACAATGGATAAAGAGAGTTCATTTATCTGGAGGGAGAAAGCTGCTCCATTATGTCCTTTTTTCGACGTTGATGTTAACCCAAATCAACGTCTTAGTCTAGTGTTATTAAATGAGTTCAACTATCTTCCCTGGGAAAGAGCTGTGTCACTAGCTCTAGAAGGATGATCTAAACTTGCCTACGTCAATGGAGTCATTCCTATGCCTGAAATCCACTCACGAACCTATGAGGCCTGGTTGTGCAAAGACCAGCTCGTCATGTCATGGCTGCTTAACTCTATTGAGTGAAAGATTGCTAAGATCTTCAGCTATGCTGAATCATCCATGAATCTCTAGAATAATCTTAAAGAGATGTATGGAAACCAGAATAATGCAACTCGAGTGTTCGAACTCAAGAAAGACATCGCTAGCTTGCAATAGGAAGGAAAATCCTTTGTGCAACACCTTGGAAGTTTGACAACGAAGTGGAATGAGCTCAATGTTTATCGCCCTCACACCACCGATATTGCAGTATTGTTGAAGAGGGCTGAGGAAGATGAAATATTCCAACTATTGGCAAGCTTAAGCTCAGAATTTGAGGACCTTCGAAGTCACATTCTCATTAACCCTAACCTTCCATAATTCTCGAGCATCTATGCTACCATTCAAAGGGAGGAAGTCCGCAGTAAGGTGATGAATAGATGGTCAAGACCAACTTGCCTGAAGTAAGGGCCTATGCTTTCAATTATAAATTAGTTGAGGAGAGAAGAAAGCGACTGGACTTGAAATGTAGCCACTGTAATGCTGGTGATCATTCAATAGACAGGTGTTGGATCTGTAAAACCATTTTGTGAATGGCAATGAATTATGCCGAGAATAATTGAGGGAATAGTTGACTTGGCAATCAAGTTAATGAAATCTCTAGGACTCTCGGT
>JAOEHR010000067.1:18652725-18665380 GCA_025448175.1 Aronia arbutifolia
ATTTTTTTCTATAAATACCTAACCATCATCTTCCACCTTACACCACATTTCAATATTTTCAACACTTTCAACCAAAGTTTTCATATATATTTTTTTTTGTGGAAAAAAATGACTACGTGGAAGCTCATCGAAGATGTTACGTTGTGTGAATGCTGGGTTCAAACTACTCATGACCCGATTACGGGTAATGACATGGATAAGCGAGAAATATGGAGTAAAATTACGGAAGCGTTTTGCAATGTACATGGAAAAGGTGCCAGAAGTAGTCAAGGTCTTCAAGGTCGTTGGAAAAACCTCAATGCATCCTTTACTTGTTGGAAAAACGCTATCTCTCATGCTTCCGTTAATCTGCGTAGTGGGACAAGTTTAGCAGATCAGTTGACAGTATTTTTATTTATTTATATGTATTCCACCCGCATCAATATTTTAATTTATTTTTTTGTGTTACACCTGCATTTTATAATACTATCTTATCCCACATTTATATACACTACTAGCACAAGCATTCTACAATGCAAAAAACCGCAAGAAATCATTCAGCAAATGGGAATGTTGGCGAATTGTCAAAGATTGCCCCAGATATAGAATTGTGGCAACATCCAGATGTTGTCATGTACGACATGGGTCTACACAATTTGCCAGAAGTAGACACGGCCGAATAAGAAGGCGTCACATTTGAAGAGACGGAAGGGACGCCTGAAGAAGTGTCAGAGACCCAGCCGACTCGTGAGTCCCTCAGGCCTCAAGGTAAAAAGGCATCAAAGAAAAAAGGTAGTTCTTCCAAAAATGACTACACTAAATATGTAGACGAACTTGCTCACCATAGTGAACTGAACATGGCA
This sequence comes from Aronia arbutifolia, assembly GCA_025448175.1. Lineage (NCBI taxonomy): Eukaryota > Viridiplantae > Streptophyta > Magnoliopsida > Rosales > Rosaceae > Aronia > Aronia arbutifolia. The sequence goes on from JAOEHR010000067.1 coordinate 18,653,568, forward strand.
CGGAAAACGGCTAGAGATAAGGCAAAAGCTATAACTATGGCAGCAATCTTAGCAACTACTGAGAGACGTGATGTGGCTAATGAGAGACAAAGAGAAATACTTAATCGAGAAAATCAAATGCTTAGAGAAGAAATGACGGCTCGTGACACTATGAATAAGTCTCTAGTAGGGATGTCTCCGAATTCTAAATATTTTTGGACATCGGAAAAAAATGACGTGGTGTGAAGGAGGAGTGCAAGCGATAAGGAATCAAGTTGAGAGGATTCTAGCTACACAGATCGTAGCAATGAAGATCCTAGCACCACATATCCTAGCTTCTCAGACTTTGTATAATTTCTTATTTATTTGTATTACTTTATTTAATTTCTTATTTATTTGTAGTACTGTATTTAATTTCTTATTTATTTGTAGTACTTCATTTAATTTCTTATTTATTTGTAGTACTTTATGTAATTTCTTATTTATTTTTAGTACTTTGTGTAATTTCTTATTTATTTTTAGTACTTTATGTAATTTATTATTTATTTGTAGTACTTTATTTAATTTCTTATTTATTTGTAGTACTTTATGTAATTTATTATTTATTTGTAGTACTTTATTTAATTTCTTATTTATTTGTAGTACTTTATGTAATTTCTTATTTATTTTTAGTACTTTGTGTAATTTCGTATTTATTTTTAGTACTTTATGTAATTTCTTAATTATTTTTAGTACTCTATGTAATTTCTTATTTATTGGTAGTACTTTATGTAATTTCTTATTTATTTTTAGCACTTTGTATAATTTCTTATTTATTTTTAGTACTTGTAATTTCAAATTTATTCTTTGTACTTTATTTAAACACATCAAATAAGATTACATAAACTCACCAAATAAACTTAAAAAAACACCAAATAAAATTACATAGCCTCACCAAATAAATTTTTTTAAAAAAACACACTAAATAAAATTACATAAACTTAAAAAAACACACTTTATTTTTCCACCACAAGCTCATTTTAATTATCTTCACCTTGTTGCAATCCCCATTGGTGCTCAATCAAGTCACTCTGGCGGCTTATGTACCAGTATGGCTCTTGCACTGAAGTGTACTGCTTAACGATCAATTGATTGTAACGTCCATCCCGTTCCAACGGCTCGTGTTGCACGGGATCTTTGGTCCGATCATGAGCATAGTAGATACGTGTTCTTGAGTTGTTCATCGTGTCTGTCTCGTATTCATCGACGACATCATAATCATACTCATCTTCCATAATCATGTTGTGGAGAGTAATACATGTCATCATGATGGATTGAAGAGCCTCAACATCAAACATTTGAGCAGTAGCCCTAACAATCACCCAACGAGCTTGCATGATACCAAAACAACGCTCCACATCCGTTCTACACCCCTTTTGACATTTTGTGAAGTGTTTTTCTTTTTCACTCTATGGATGTGGCACTGTTTTGACAAACGTTGTCTAACCTTGGGTAAATGTTGTCTGCAAGGTAGTATGCTCCATCGTATTTATGGCCATTAACCCAATATGTGCATCTCGGCGCTTTTCCTTGCAGCTGTTCGTCGAACACTGAATATTGGGCAAGGACATTTAGGTCATTTTAAGCTTCCGGAACACCAAAAAAAGCATGCCAAATCCATGTATCAAATGAAGCCACTGCTTCTAAAATAATACTTTTGGCTCATTTTCTATCGCCATAAGCTCCTTGTCACGCACTTGGACAGTTTTTCCAAGTCTAGTGTATGCAGTCGATGCTTCCAATCATGTCAAGGAAGCCTTGCATCTCACCCTTCCTCAGAAGCCTTCGCGTGTCCCTTGGTGTGGGTTTCCAGAGGTACTCATTGGTGTAAAGGGCTTCAATTGCAAAGCAAAATCGCATCAGAGACTCCAGAATAGTTATTTTTCCCATCCTTGCGATCTCATCCACTTGATCTGCAGATGCTCTATATGCAAGCATTCGTAAGCCAGCCGTAATTTTTTGCTCAGGAATAAGACCTGGAACATGAAAAACATCCTCTTTTTGCACAAAGTATAGATCATGGTTGCAAATAGCACTCATGATTTTTTCGAACAAACTTCGTTGCATTCTAAAACGACGTCTAAACATATGATCAGGGAATACGCTGTTGGGAATAAAATAATCTTCAAATAATCTTCAAAGAGATCTTTACCTCGTATTTCCCTTTTTCTATCAAAGTTTGCGGCACATCTGAGTTTGGCTATCTGACCCACAAATTCCATAACACAACAGGAATGTGAGGTCTGAAGCATTCTATGTTCATCATCCTCATCATCTTCCATTGCAAAAGCCTCATCTCCACCTTCTTCTTCTTGTTGTGCCAACAATTTTTTCTGTTGCTCATACAATCTCCTTGACGAAGACATTGTAAGAACTCAAGATTTAAAAATGATGAAGAAGGATTTGGAGCTAAAAAAGAAGGATTGAGTTTTGTGTGTGAATGAAAATGGATGTAGGGATATAGGGTTTATATGGACAAAAAAAGAAAGGATGATGTTCTGGACAATGCCACGTGGCACTACGTGATTAGTTGAAAATTTTATCGAAATCATGGCTAAATTATTGTAAACAGATAGTGACACGTGGTCCGTCATGATTTGTTGACAATCTTATCAGAAATCTATCCATCAAATAGTACGTTTGGATAATGACACGTGGCGTGACAAGATTGGTTGGAAATCTTAACGAAATCTTGGCTAAATTATTGTAAACAGATAGTGACACATGGCACGTCAGGATTGATTGAAATCTTATCGGACATCTATCAACAAAATAGTACTATCATGACACGTAGCGTGATGAGATTGGTTAAAAATCATATCCGAAATTAAAACTATTTTTTTATTTATAATTTTATAAAAAATTTAAAAATATTTTAAATGGGCTGGGGTGCCAGCGCATTTTGTAGGGGTGGAGATCGTTTGTGCCAGTGCATTTTTTAGACTTTGTGCCAGCGCATTTTTTAGGGGTGGAGATGCATTTGGCCTACTACTGTTCATTAGGATCTATCACTGTTCACTGAGTGTATTAAATAGGTTGAGTTCTGACGTATTTTTTTAGGGATGGACTTACTCTTAAAGCGTCCAACGGCTCCTCATGTTACAAAGTGGGTCCCTCCCCCTTTCCTTCTCTTTCTTTCTGTTTTTGGTTTTTCTGCTCTCGGAAACAACGTCGCAAAGCGCAAACAATATTCCTTCTCTTTCCAAAGTTACAATTGATTTGTTTATATATTCACCTGGCTTTATGGATTTCCGTAGAGTTGTTAGAGATAAGAGCTACCACAAAGACTGCAACTTACCAGCGGAGTTAGAAGCTACAGAGGTACGCAGTAGGCTCTTTTGGTTAAGTTTTTTATGTTTTTTTTTCCTTTTATTTTTGTCCTTATCATTAGATAAAATTATTAGATGACTAGTCTATTATGAGGCTTAGCCACTCCCCTATCTTCTTATCGTTTGTTAAAAAGAAAATTCAAAATGTTTTGAAAACATTTTCATTAGTTTTTTTAACTTTAAAGGCATAACTTAATATAGGCTTTCTCCAAGTCTAGCTTGACCGCTATAAGACCCATAGGACCTTTCTTTTTATTGAAATTGCTAAAATCTCATGGGCAACTAAAATATTATCCACAATAGATTTTTGTGGTGCAAAATCACATTGATTATCAGAAATGCACTACTGAGAAGTAGTCGATAAGAAACATTACAAAGACTGATATATAGGACGGAAACTCCAGATTATTCACTTTAAAACCCCTAAAAACCTTTGGTACATCAGTGTTTCCTTGGCTAAGATCTTACAATGCCAATAAGCTACAGTCCAACATCACTATTATGTACATCTTAGGGTATTCCTTGGGTTATAAAGGTGTTAGTTGTTATGACTTGAAGACAAAGAAATGTATTGTTTCTAGGCATGTTATAAATGAAGAGACAGTATTTGCTTATAAAAAAAATTCACAACACACAATTAGAGAGCAAATGGTACAATATCAATCTGGTATTTCTCAAATATTAGGTCCAATACCAGTTACTCAACCTTCAATTGGTCTTATTTCTCAAGATCCTGTGATTGATTCTGTCTCCTTATCTTTTAATCACTATGGAATGTCAGTACCTTCTACTGCTGAAAGTAATGAGAATTCTCAAGTTCACGACTGTGAAGTACTAGTTACATCAGGCCATACTCTTTCCACTTCAACAGATACAACTCCTTTGCTTCCTACCTTCAATCATGCACAGTTACAGGTAATTCTTCCTATCTCTCCTTCATCACATGACACAGACTCCACAAATGCTCCTATATCAATATCTAGAAACAATGGGATAAAAACCAGGCTTCAAACTGGTGCTATTTCTAGGAAGAATGATGTTGCATATCTTGTCTCTTTACCTGAAATATCCACTTTAAATATTCTTGATGAGTTTTCTGGTGGTTTTTCTTCCTTGGCTGATGTGACTAATATTGAGGAACATAAAAATTTCAGAACTGCTAGTCTTACAAAATAGTGGAAAAATGTCATGCAAGAAGAATTTGAAGATTTAAATGCACAGAGAACTTGGTGTATTGTACATCCTCCTACTAAGAGAGGAATTATTGGTAGTTAGTGGGTTTATAAGATCAAAAAGAACCCTGATGGAACCATTTCTAGATATAAGGCTTGGTTAGTAGGCCAAGTATATAGCCAAGAGCAAGGATTGGATTACTTTGAGACCTTTAGTCTGGTAGTTACATATACTACTTTAGACTTATTCTTGCTTTAGCAGCTCTGTTTGGTTGAACATTGAGACAATTGGAGATGAAATATGCTTTTCTACAAGGTGATCTTGAAGAAGAGGTTTATCTGAAGCAACTTCGGGATCCAAAGGATCCCAATCATGTATGCAGATTAATAAAGTCTTTTTATGGTTTGAAACAAGCTCCCAAAGCTTGGAATTAAAAATTCACAAGTTATTTGCATGTTTTAGGATTTAAAACTTCATTGCCTGATACGAGTTTGTTTGTTAAAGAAGATGATGGAGATGTTCTTATTATCTTGTTGTATGTTGATGACATAATATTTGACGGGTTCGAGTCTTTCAAAGATTCAATCGGTTGTTACAAGTCTTGCTGAAGTCTTTGATCTCAAAGACATGGGGAAACTTACATATTTCCTAGGACTGCACATTCAATATCAACAAGATAGTTCTCTATTCATTAATCAGTCCAAGTATGCTAGGGAATTGTTGACAAAGGCTGGTATGGAACATTGTAAGCCTACATCTACACCATCCAAACCTCGTACACAATTACTTGCTACTGAAGAAACACCTATGACTGATCCATGTCATTACAGAAGTTTGGATGGTGCTCTGCAATACTTGACTTTTACAAGGGCCTGATATAGCGCACTTAGTTAACATGGTTTGTCCATTCATGACTAATCCTACATAATTGCATTTTTATTTGGTTAAAAGGATTCTAAAGTATCTGCAAGGTACAATTGATTTTGGTTTGAGGTATACTAAGAGTGAGGATATGTCTAACTGCTTTCTCAGATTCTGACTAGGTTGCTAATATTAACACCAGAAGATCCATCACTGGTTATGTTGTGTATTTGGGTTCCAATCCAATATCATGGCAGTTAATTGTTTCAAGTTCAACAAAAGCATTAGCCAGTAGTGTAGCTGACATTTTCTGGATTCGATCATTGCTCAGGGACATACATCAGTTTCTTCCCTTACATCTCTCAAATATTTTCGATTTGACTAATATTTTGCAAAGATAATTCATGAGATGCAACTTGAAAAATAGACAGTTTGGATCATTGAAGTTCGATTGGGTGTGGATATATATATATATATATATATATATAACTTTTTTCAGTCAGTTACATCTATTCAATTGTGATTTCTGATAAACAACCCTTAAAGCTAGAACCAATATGCCCATGACTACCACAGCATTCCTTCATATAGCTTTTGCAGCACCCATCGACTTCTCTTTTCTCTAACACACAAGCTTGAATTGCTACTGATTCCGAGCAACACGTTTCCTTTTCCACTGTCCCGGAGCGAATGCAAGAATTCGTTGGGGCTGATTCTGCTTGGTCACAACCCGGTACAATATCAATAGTCGTATGAGGAGGTGAGTTTTCATCTAGACTACAGTGATGCTGATGATCACAGCTTGTGGCAAACGTCTCTCCGAACGCTTCATTGTGAATGTGATCTTTGCCACAGTGAGTTGAGTGGCAATGACCAGTACTTGTCAATTTTTGGCATTCCTCCATTGAAAAAGCAGAATGGTTGCAGTGTTTTGGCTCGTGTATTGCATCACCTTCCTTTCTACTATGCTCCTTTCCACGGTGGCTTGAGTGGGAAATGTCACTATCTGTCAATCTTTTGCTTTCATCCAAAGAAAAGATAGAATGATTGCAATGTTTTTCCTCATGGACTCCATCACCTTCCTTCGTGCTGTGCTCTTTGCCGCAGTGCGTTGAGTGGCAATGACCTTTACTTGTCAACTTTTGAATTTCCACCAAAGAAGAAGCAGAACCGTTGCAGTGTTTTGCCTCGTGAATTTTATCACCTTCTGCACATGAGCTCAAATTATGATGACTCAAACAACCATGATTGTGTTTATTCTGTGACTCGAGATCTTTATTGACTTTCATGCAGCTTGCTTCATCACAGTGTCGTGCCTTGTGTAAGTCATCACTGCACTTAAGCATACAGGGCAAGCTTGAATTCAAGGGAGTAGGCTGGCACTGCGATGAACACTTTTGAGGTTTACAGGCTTTCACGGGTTTGCTATCCGAGCAACAATGTTGGTTTTTGTGAGAGAGGCTATGTCCATGGCTTCCATGTTTATGGGCATGTGGTGCAGAAGTATTCCCTCCATGCTTTTGGGTTCCTTGTAAGAGTAGCATGCTGTTGAATATAACAAGCATGCATGTCCCAACATCAGCAAGAACCGCAGCCCAAACGAGCGGATGCCCTGCAAATCCCAGTGCAAGGATACCAACCTTAGTAGTGATTGACAAAACAACATTCTCAACCACTTTTCTATTAGCTCTTCTCGCCAGTTGGACTGCTTTCGGTAGTTTCCTAATGTCATTTGATAGTAAAATTATATTCCCAGTTTCTTGAGCAAGGGCTGATCCTGAAATGCCCATTGAGATACCAATATCCGCTGTGGCTAATGCAGGGGCATCATTGATACCGTCTCCAACCATTGCTGTATTTCCTTCCGTTTTAAATTCTTTAACGATTCTTGCCTTATCTTCAGGTAGAAGTTCTGCATGTACTACCTCGAGAGCTTGCTTAAGCTGCAAGTCAGATAAATTTCTACTCTTATTAGTTCCCTTTTCCCCTTAATCTACAAAGGAAATATACATGCAGTTCTACAGCGATGTATACCAAGGCAAATCATAAATTGAATCAATAAAGTGAGCGCCCGGACTCGGGCATAGGCTAATATATTAGAAATAATGCACCTGCTCATTTGTATGCAATGCGGCAGCATTACTATCTCCAGTGAGCATAGCTGTTTTAATACCCAACTTCTTCAGCTCTCTGATAGCCTCTGCGACCCCAGATCGACAAGCATCAGATATTGTAAAGACTCCGGCAGGGGTTCCTCCAGAGTATATGTATCCAATCGTTTTCCCGCCATTAGAACCTTCAGTTGTTGGAACTGGAGTTTCAAACAGAACCAATGATGAGAGATCCAAAAGTCCATAAACAAAAGGAAAATGGATCATCATAACTTTGGAATCACTAGCTATCGTCCATAGCTTAGAAGATAAAGGAGTTGGTAGTTTAGAAGATAAGGAGTTGATGGCATTTACCTATTTCACAAGCAGCTCGTAAAGCTATTTTTCTGTTTCCAATGTAGATATCTTGTCCATCAATTTTCCCATGGATACCTTCCCCGGGAAAATTTTGAAACTCCTCCACATTTTCAGGTTTTGGCTCAATCGAAAGCGATCTTCCATAGTCAATCAGCGCATCTGCCATTGGATGACTGGACTTCCTCTCAATGCTTGCAACCCTTCAAGAGGATAAATAAACTGTAAATTTAGTGGACAAAGGAAATTCTTCCAGTGAAGAATACAATCCAACCATTCCTTTTCCGATTTTTAAAATGCAGCATTTAAAACAGCCTTAAATTAGTCTTTAAACTAGAAGTCGCTTTCTGAATTTCATGAATTAAAATTTTTCTTTCCATCATAATTTTGGTGTGTGTTATTCAACATGTTGATGAATAGAGGAGTTCCAGTCTATACCAGTAAAGCAATGTGTTCAAGCTAATGTCATCACGAAGAGATTGAAAATCCATCACCACAAATTCACCCCTTGTTATTGTCCCAGTTTTGTCAAAAGCCATGATCTTGACTTTAGCAAGGATCTCAATGTAGTCACCTCCTTTGATTAGCAGTCCGGATGCTGCTGCCTTTGTGAGTGTGCAAAAAGTCACAACGGGTGTAGAGAGGATGAGGCCGCAAGGACATGCACTCACTAAAACAACCAAAGCTAAGTGAAACCACTTGCTCCAATTGTGAACATGTAATGCTGCCGGAATCACCGCAATAGATACAGATATGACTAGGACCGCTGCAAAACAGCAGCACAAAACGTATAAATCTAACCGTTTACATTCTCCTTAGTAGTAAAAGAATAGGGAAACATATGAGATGTATGGGGAAGGTAGACTAACCTGGGGTATAGAACATTGCGCATTTGTCAATGAATCTTTGAGTTCTGGTTTTGCTGTTTTGAGCCTCTTCAACAAGTTTGGCCATTTTGGCGACCGCACAATCTTCAGCTAACGCTGTAGTTTTAACACTAATATAACCTTTACAAATACAAACCAAAATTTGTCAGAAATGAAAACATAACTCTTTTATTCAAGATGTAAGAATGATGGGAGGGAGGTTTATTTTACCATTAAGATTGATAGTGCCCGCCCAAACAGTGGAGTCCTTTTCTTTGGCTACTGGATAGGATTCCCCGGTTAGTGTTTTCTCATCCACTTCGCCTTTTCCTTCAACAACTATTCCATCAATTGGTATAACTTCGCCGGCCTTAACAGCAAGAATTGTGTTCAACTTAACCTCATCAACATCTACAACTTCTCCACTCTCAGCTAAGACTGCTTTTTGGGGCGCCATGCTCATCAACGACGACATCGCTGCTTTCGCCTGAGTACATAAAAGCATGTCATTCTAGCTTGTCATTCTGGATTTTTGACTGTCTATGATACACATTAGCAAGTCATTCATTAATCCCTAAAATAACACTTTAATGTATTAGTACTTGGTTTATGACATAATTATGTACAAAACTGTCTTCAGCAAAACTTCTTGTTCCGAAATCTGATCCGCATAATCAAACTTTCAAATCCATTGCTACGTTTTTCTGCCACTTATTGTTACTTGTATTTTGTTCAATTCGTTCTGAAATGTTTCATAAAAACAGGGATGAGGGTTTTATGCTAACCCTGTATCCTGCACAAGACTGAAGCCACTCTGCACTGATGAACAGAAAGACAATAGAGGCAGCTTCGGTATAGTCCTTCAAAGCAATTGTTCCAACCACTGTCAAAAGTTACACTATCTATCAGTAAACTATATATAAACTATAGCACCAAAAAAAAAAAGGATTTACTGATACTGCAATAAGCTAATGTTTTCCTTCGATTTATAAATATTTTTGTATTATTTTACTTAAAGATCTGAAAATACGGTCCCATTTTTTACAGCAATTTCTCCGAAACTCCGACTGAAATCATAATTCAGTAGATTTAAAATATTTTTATTTTGGTAGTGTTTTATTCTTTTACTCAAGTGCTTCATTTCCATGTATCTCGCTTTTGAGTTGAAGAACCATTTATTTGTTAAAGTTACATAACAACCAAAAGATGTGATGAGAGACATGACGCCCTAACGGAATCCGCTGAGACTATAAACTATAGAAGTATGTGTAGAGGACTAAAATAGTTAGGTAGCTTAGCCAAGCAAGTCAAAACTTACGGTTCACGAAATAGTTAGGTACCCTAGCTATAGCACCCTTATTCACAAAAAATGGAAAGCCAATGATGAGCTAGGGCAATGAAATTAGACTTTAAGATGGACTAAAAAAATTAGAAAACCTACTCTAAAAAGAGAATATTTTAAATCTAAGAAGAAATGTGGAATTACAAAAATGCTGAACATGCTATAAGAGGATTACTTAAAAAATGCTCGAAACCCCCGAGCGTTACTTAAGAAAGCCTCGAATGGTTGGATTTAGGAACCCTGCAAAACAGGGATTTTAAGTTTTTCAAATGTTAAAACAATGGCTAGGTTTGCATTTCTCAAAAAACTATAGCATCTGAGGGAAACAAATCGGGAAGCGATTTTTAACAAAATCCAAATATCCATCCAAACTTTAGTTTAAACACGCATATCCATTCAAACTTGCAAGAAGCCAAAGATTAAGGTCTGATTTGGTACTGAGATGATTCTGAACAAAACAGGTATAAAAAAAAGCTGACAGCTTTTTTGTGTTTGGTAAACATTCAGCTTCAGTTTTTTTTCACAGTTTTTTTGTGAAAAAAAAAGCCAAAAACAAGAAGCTGCAAAACCCAGCTTTGAAAAACCTGTTTTTTTTCACATCTGTTTTACATAAAAGTTTACCAAACACTATAATACTGTTTTTTTTTAAAAGCATTTTTACCAAAAAGTTTACCAAACACTCTGCTGCTTTATTTCACATCTGCTTATTCTCACAACATAGTAGAAGCAGTTTTTTTTCAAAGCACAGCAATACTAAACCAGCCCTAAATCATTTGGATCTTTTGTGTGCATAAAAAAAATATCTTTAGTTGCGTACCGGTGACGTTTGGATTGGAACCCTGAACCGACATGTATCCATTCAAACTTTCTAAGAAAACGTGATGTGTTGCAATTTTTCTCTAACAAAAACAAAAACAAAAACAAAAACAAAAGGATCAATTGTTTTGGTTAGTTTGGTGTGACGAGAAACTTTTCGGTATGGAAATACAACTTGATATATATCAAGTGTTATAATATAATTAGTTAAATTTTATTTTTTTAAATTTTCAACTAATTATATTAATACCTTTAGTGTACAAGATAGTATCCTCGACATACTGAAAAGTCTTTCCAGTGTGAAGGTCGGCAAAGTCATTTTAAAACATCCAAAGATCTCGGTACCCAAAATAATCAAGTGCATACGTACAATATAACGAACAAGAATCTTATAATTTCAAAGGGAACTAAAATAAAAGGCCAAATTGAATTGTTCATCCCTGTGCTCATAGAAAACTTGCATGATGACCCCCGTGGTGAAAAAACTAGAAATTAAACCCCTTTAGTCTAGAATGTTAGCAAATTTAGTCCAAAAGTAAGATTTCAGTTAAATGACTTTTAAAAGTAGGGGTAAAACTATATTTTTAGTTCCAACTGACATTGAAAATAAATATTTTTTCTTCTAACATTTAACAAAAAAAAATAATGCTTAATTTTTTAAATAAAGAAAAGCCCTAATTCAATGTCAATTGGAACTGAAAATACAGTTTTACCCCTACTTTTAATAGTCATTTAATAGAAATCTTAGTTTTGGACTAAATTTGCTAACATTCTACACCACAGGGGTTTAATTCCTAGTTTTTTCACCACGGGGGTCATCATGCAAGTTTTCTATGACCACGGGGATGAACAATCCAATTTGGCCAAAATAAAATGTTATTCTTATCTTATTTTTATTCCACATTCGTACTACATCTAATAGAAATGGATTCCATACGTATTG
>JAOEHR010000067.1:18684647-18694815 GCA_025448175.1 Aronia arbutifolia
TGAATCCAAACAAGAGAATTGGTGCATGTCAATTTATAAATTTTGATTTTTACCCAAATTCCAAGTTTATTTCCCTCATCCAAACATAGTGTTAGGGTTTTTCGGGTTCAAATTTTCCGAGGGGGAGAAAAGGGGGAAAGGGAAACAGTTGGAGACAGAAGTGAGGGAGAGAGCCACGTGGCGGAAAACTAGAAAAAGACAAGGACAGTGGGTGGACACAGATGATATTTTGGATATATTTAGCAAATAGGATTGGCCACGCTCCACCGTTGACATGTCAATAGCATAGAGTTCCTATGAGCGAGGAAGTGGGCCTCGCGTTTACCACGGCAATAGCTGACATGCAAATTAACAGACAAGGAAACGAGGTATGACATTGCAACAAATTCATAAGTTAATATATGACATTGTAATGTTCAAAAGATGAGGTATGATTTTGTTCTGTGACCCAAAGTTGAGATGGTAAAATGTAATTTTTATTTTTTTATTTTTTAAAGTTTGGGCGAGGGAATGGGCCCCACGCCTGCTACATCATCATTTAATGCCCAAATTGACAGAAAATTTAATAAAGGTTTGACATTGTAATGAATCGTAAGTTGATGTATGACATTGCAATGTTTAAAATCCGAGGTGTGAGTTTGTTATTTGCTCTATTCTCATCATGTGCATCTTTTGGGGAAGCTTAGTCCTTTAAAAGAGGGGAGTTAATTTTTCTTTCTATACAACAATTGTGATTTAAGCTAAACTGCACAATGAACTAGCAATAATAATTTAGTATTGAACCTAAAATCTCAATGACAAGTAAAACTTGAACTACGTGAGTTTTTAGATCACTCGATACGCTTAACTGTGGAACTTGAACCAAACTCTGAAAACCCGATGACCGAGACACTAATGCCTAAAGCTCAACTCCAGCGCCTAAGACTTGAAACCTTGGACCTCAACCAACCAGTGATCCTGGTGTTAGGGATACACATTCGGGACCTGTGTCCCTGACACCAAACAAAACTCCTCCTCGCATTTTGGGGCTGGGCCACAAACTAGACTACTCCTATTAGAGACGTAAACGGAAGCCCATGGAGCCCAAAACTTCCAAAACTCACGAAGGAAGACGCTGCTAGGGTTTAAGCCCTCTCTGTCTCTCTCTCTCCCCCTCCCTCCCCACCTCCCCTCTCTCTCCCTCCCCTTTCAAGGAACAGAAGAGAAGAGCGAACATGTCTCGCCCGGAGCTGCAAGCTCCACCCGAGATATTCTACAATGAAGAGGAAGCTCGAAAGTACACTCGCAATTCCCGAATCATGGAAATTCAGTCGGAGCTCTCCCACCGAGCCCTCGAGCTTCTCGCTCTCCCCGACGACGGCGTCCCCAGGCTGCTCCTCGATATTGGTAGTCCTTCAAAACCCAACTCCCGCAATCTTTCAATTCTGTTTTCGGTAAAAAAGTCCCAAAGGGGTTTGATTTTATTCACTGAATGGTGAAAAATCGGAGTGAGTGATTGACCTTTTTACTGCAGGTTGTGGGTCGGGGCTCAGCGGAGATACATTGTCAGAGAGTGGGCATCAGTGGATTGGTTTAGATATTTCCCAGTCGATGCTTGGTATGTGGTTTTTTCGGGTTTTGTTTATTCGTTTTCGATGTTTTGTTTTGGTTTTGAGCTTCTTTGATGGATTCCATGGTTTGTTTCTAAATGGGAATTACATTTCTTTGATGATTGGAGATGTGGCATTGGAGAATGAGGTTGAGGGTGACCTTTTGCTTGGGGACATGGGTCAGGTATCACACTTAATGCCTCGTGCTTCAGTTGTTCGTGGACGGAAAAAAGAGGGAAAAAATGCATATAAATATGATATGGTTCAACCTGAAAATTGTTTTTCTATCAGCTATCGTAATGTTCGATTTTGTTTCAGGGCTTAGGACTTCGTTCAGGAGTTATTGATGGAGCGATAAGCATCTCAGCTGTTCAGGTTTACTTTGTGTTTTCACTCACTAATAATTGCAATGATGGATAATGGATATATCCCCACCACATCGAACTTCAACAATCCGAACCATGTATTTTTTAAGTCACAGCTCTTAGATCATCCTTGCAAAATATTAGCCAAATCGGAAATATTTGAGACGTCTAATTGAGTTCAAAGAAATTGACGAACACTTTGTTTTATAAGAAACACTGAAATTTCATTGTGATAATTAAATAGGCAAATGGTTTCAGATTGAATTGAATTTTTGCAAGGATGATTTATGAATCGAGACTTACAAAATAGACGGTTCGGATCATTGAAGTTCAATGTAGAGTGGGTCCCAATCCCTTCACTTAAAGGCCCTGTTTAGTTGGATTTTTTTCCTATCTTAGCTTGTGTCAGTTTTTTGTTTTATATTTATATGCCCAATAGTTAAGCGCTCAAAATTCAATTATTTCCTTTCTGTTTTGAATATTTTTGCTGAAGTTTTTGCAATGTTTGTACCTGTTTTTTTTGTTTCTTCAATTTTCTAAACTACTGAGATTACTTCATGTATGCATTTTTATGTTTTGATACGGTTTACTGTATGAATGTTACGCCAATTTCTCTTTATCATTTTGTTCAATGCAGTGGTTGTGCAATGCTGATAAGTCATCACATAATCCACGATTACGATTGAAGTATGTTGTGTTTCTTGTTGGTTTTTATATCCTCGTCATAAATTCTATATCATTATATGCTTGAAATGCAATGAAAAGTGTGCCATAATCTTCTTATTCTTGGGCTTTTTTACGACATTAAGCATTGGTTGAGCCTGCAATCCCCTTTTCAATTTCAGTATGAATGTTGCTGTCTTAATTCCTTTGCAGGGCTTTCTTTGGATCATTATACAGATGCTTAGCAAGGGGAGCAAGGGCAGCATTTCAAGTTTATCCTGAAAATCTGGACCAGCGCGAGTTGATTTTGTGTTCTGCAATGCGTGCTGGATTTGCGGGGGGCGTTGTCGTTGATTTTCCCAACAGGTATGCAAGAAACCAATTATGCGATCTTGTGTCATAGGCTGTTACCTCGTCTGAAACAATGTGGTTACTAGATTACTTTATAAGCTGCTCATGCATGATCCCACATATCCACTAAACAAATGGCTTCTGGTATATGAACCTTTGTAGGGCTTCTGCATCAGCTTTTGCAAAATGCATCTGATCGGCCTTTATAATACATAACGGGTCTGAACATTGCTAACAAAAATGCACGTGCATGGAGTCTGAATATTTATGCTTCACGGAAACTATTGAGACAGGGTCAGCAAACTAGTACGAAATATAGGGCAAAATGTCGGATTCTGACTTCACATGGAATTTTTAATATCTAAATTCTTTCAGTAGTATTTTCCTCTAACTTAAGGAATATCTTGTTACAGTTCCAAGAAACGAAAGGAGTACCTTGTCCTCACTTGCGGTTCACCATCTATTACCACTTCTACTCCCAAGGGAAAAGGCGAAGATGGCGAGGGTTCCTCTGATGATGAGAGTAGTGAAGATGAAGAAAATCAGACAGTAAGTTTTTACGGATGCATTTACTATTACTATATTTCTTGTTTTTCTCGAAGTCTAATGTAAAGTCAAAGCTGCTAAACTTAAATCTATCCGTGTGCTCTTACATGAATTTCTAATTCGTTATATTTTATTCGTGGGGAGCAGGTTTCAAACTCAGACAGGCACAGGCCGAGGAAAAAGCAGAAGACAAATAAGAAAGGCAAGGGAAGAGAATGGATACTAAAGAAGAAGGAACAAATGAGAAAAAAAGGAAATGTTGTTCCGCCAGACACAAAATACACAGCTCGGAAAAGAAAAGCTCGATTTTGATCTTGCACCCGGCCTATATCGTGCCGTTTTGGAGCGATGGCTTTAGTGTTTGCTTTACACAGTTTATACAGGCGTCTACGAAGGCATTACCATTTTCTCTTCAGTGCTGGAAGGTGCCGTGTAAAGCAGATTATAAAGAGATCTCTCCGGGCAACGGATCTGGTTGTAATATGATTCAGTCCTGTAACCTCAACTAGTTTAAGAAAAGAGACTTTATTCTGTTTTAAGACTATCTCCAACATAAAATTACTAAATGCTAAATGTTGTTTACGTAAAGTCTAGACTTATGTATTTGGCTTTCCTTGTCAATAATGTAATACTTACCATACATGCTCAAATTAGTTTTAGGACACTGCACAAAAGGCTGCTATTATTGGAAATATTCACTCAAGGGTTTAGGCCACTTCAAAGGTTTGTTCATGCACATGCTCTTCACGTTTAAAATTTTCTACCACTTTTGATTAGTGATGTCTGGTCAGAATTGGTCGTTGTTTTCCAACTAGCTGGCCACGAAAATTAAGGCTCCCCAGATGGGCTGATTGACATTTTTTTTCGCCGAGGGATTGTTTTTAGCACTTGATCTACTTAGATCGTTTTCTGGGTTGACAAGTGCTTCTTGTACTTGCTAGCTGAAAACAAGCAATCCTTTTGCTTAAAGCCCTAGCTTGGCTTCATTTTTCACTTGGTTGTCCATACTAAATTTCAAAGAGATAGAGTGCCTTCAAAAGCTTTTGAGCTTGCCTATGACAAGTGCTTCTTGTACTTGCTAGCTGAAAGCAAGCAATCCTTTTACTTAAAGCCCTAGCTTGGCTTCATTTTTCACTTGGTTGTCCATATTAAATTCCAAAGAGATAGAGTGCCTTCAAAAGCTTTTGAGCTTGCCTCTTCTCAGTTATGGAACCCTAGCTGCCAAACTATTTTTCATGCATAAAAATTCCCCATTGAGAAATAGGTTTGCATTGTTTACATGGTCTAACTTTTAAGTTTCAAATCTTCATTTAGGCCTAGTTTTAGGGTTCACGTTGGTTTCTTCCTTAAACTATTTGACTGGAGAAATTGCCTAATATATGTTCAAATTGTTCTAGGAACAAGTTAAGAGAGAGATTAATCTCCACATGTTGATTTAGTGAAACTTGACATGTATGAGGCATTTTCAACTATTTATAATGCGCTTTGAATCGGGAGCTTTAATGAAAAGGGTTTGGGTTAAGTTTAATTTAACAAAAAACCACCCTATACTATTATTTAACCAAAACGGTTTCATATTTAATAATAACGACAAAACTAATCTATATCACACATACACACATTTAACACACATGGGCTGAATTAAAAGCCCAAAACGAAATAAATTTTTTTCCACCTTTGCCCCAACAGCAATCCCATTATGTCAGCCAATTCTGTTAGAAATAAACTTCTCTTTATTTACAAGTATGCCATTCTATCAGCAAGTTCCTTCTCTCTTTCTTTTCTATTTTTTTGTCGTTCGTTCTCTCATGGTTTTGCTTTTTTTTTTTTTGTTTTCTTCTTATCGTCCCCCTTCCACCTGAAAGGGAATTAAAACTCAACGTGTGTGAAGGAAAGTGGCCACCTCCTCTTTTACTATATATTATTATTATTATTATTATTATTATTTATTTGTAATTAGGTGGTTCAGATTCTTTTGTTGATCAATCTCCACCTTTAATTTTGCTTGTTACTTGGAACCTACTTTCCTAGAATGCAGGAGCAACTTATATTAGAAACTATCCCAGTTTCATTTTCACTTGGTGAGTTTTGGTACATTTGCTCGTGGGGTCTCGACTCTTGGTGAGTTTTCAACAGCTTGGATGTTTCCAACACCACCACCGTTTCCTCGTTATCTGGCTTTCCCGGCAGTGTTGTTCGTGGCTTTGTTCGGTCCCATCAACAACCTGAAAACAAATTAACAAAAAATGCATCGATATCGTACTAACAATTTGATACTTTACATCTTCGAGTAAAAAAAAAGAAAGATCAAATAGCTACAATACCCAAGTAAACAAAATTATCAATTATAAACACTGAACACTAACTATTTATCGAATTGGATACGAGAACTGTCACTATTTCTTAAATTGAAAACTGGTACTATCATTGACACACCCGACCTTGATATCCTCCGATCACCAGGGTAGGCACGTGTTGGCCAACACCTGAAGGTGACGAAGCCATACTAAGATGCATGAGAACCAAATAATATAAATAAATACTTATAAATTTAAATATAATTAATATGCAAATGAGGAACTTGTTCAGAGCATACAACTAATTTTGAAGACTAAAAAGAAATAATATAAAATTGAATGAACAAAGGAATGGGCCTACACCGAGAGGACTCGAAGATGCCGATATGGGAATGCCTTGACGTCGGGATTGTACGCCTCGATTCTAAGTCTTGAGGGGGCGCAAAAAAAAGCATGAGTTGACCAAGTTGATATATGAGTAGTACAAACATAGTTATTCCACAACGTACTCTCCCCAAAAGTTTATGAAAACTAATAGCATAATATATGATAGGTTTTTCGAAAACCCTAGCATGCCATAAACCTTTCATAAAATATATATCATATATTGTGTGCTAACTAGTGGTATCATAATTGGCCGAAAGCTCTCCATCACGCGCCCGTAGGCAGGTCATACACTTGTAGGCAGAACAATCGCCCGTAGGCAGGATAGTGACCACTAGATAAGCACAAAAACATTGCATATAATCTTTCCAATATAAGTATATATATCTCAATGGAGCTCAGTAGCTCAAACATCATATCTCAAAACATCTTCATAGCATATAGTCATCCATTATATATACTGCAAAGAACGTAAAATTGATAAAGCATGGTATTCCAAAATATTTCTAGTAAAGCATGATATCCCATAAAAAGTAAAATCTAATTTACTTATAAAACGTAACCATTAAATCATGCTTTTCATGTATGCATTTCTAATAGCAAAAGATTATGCATTTTGGAAGGGGTCCACTCACAAATACATCGCCGTCGACGAGCCACGCAAACTAGTAAAGACGGAAACACCACAATAAATGCACCTAAGCACATAAAAGGTCCAATTAATAAAACTCTACCATAATGATCGAATTTCGAAAAACGGATGTCATAAATAGATTTAGGACGTCGAAAAACATAAGAGGGGACCTCGGGTACCCCTACGCGCCACCGCACGCGCCCTCACGCATAGCCACGGGATGGCGGCCCCGACGACAACGTGTCTCCGCATGTGCCGTCATGTGCCATTTTGAGTCGCCGGAAAGTTGGCCGGAAAAGTTACAGGCCCTGCAGTGGACGACGGCGAAGCACAGTACCTTCGGCGGAGGCGCAAGTGCTCTATGCGCCAGCATAGGCGGCCCTTCACACGTGCCCACGCGCCACTCATGCGCGACCTGGGTTCTGGGGTCCAATTGGGTCTGGGCCGGATCCTAGGCTTGGGCTCCCTAGGGTTTGCGCCTGGGGTTCATTGGGCCGAAGACCTGAGTTGCACGGCCCAAATGCCAAGGTTCAAAGTATCTGGGCTGTAAGGTTGGGCCTGGGCAACTGGGCATGGGCCGAGAGTCTGGGCCAAAAGTTTCATGGCCCAAAGGCTTGGTTTGGGTCTCATGTTTAATAGGCTCAGAAAGGGTCTTAGGCTTGGTATCTCGTCCCAAAGCTTTAGGCTAGAGGACTTGGGTATTCGGGTTTGGGTTGGTTGACCTAGTTTCGACGAAAAATGAGGTTGGAGCTTCTCGAGCTCCGTTCAACTCCACTTCTCAACCATACTCGACGATTAAACCAAGGAAATGAAGCTACGAGTGAGGGGAAGCGAAACATACCATTTATAGGCCCAGCTGTGCCCGAGAAATCCAAGTGGAGTTGCGGTCCATCACTGGAGGAAATCATTGGGTTCTTTATGCTTCACAGAGGAGAGGGAGAGAGAGAGAGGCCCATCACGATGGTGGTGGTGGTGCCGTCGTGAGAAGTGGGTGGGTGTGTGCATTGGTCCTCGAGGAAGGAGAGAATAGTGAGAGAGAGAGAGGTTTGCGAGAGGGAGAGAGGTCCAAGAGAGAATGAGGGATTTCAGGGAGAATGAGAGAAAAGGGAAATATAAGGTGGGGGTGCCACGTGGCAGGCAAAGAAGAAGGAGGGCCGGGGATCAAAAAGAAAGGTGGGCCCCGCCCGGCTCACCATTTAAGGCCCAAAAGCAACAATCCAAAATATCTTTCACCCGTGAAATTTCCAAAATGCTCTCGTTCCAAAATCCGTAAATAAAAATCGGGACGAGTTGTTACAATCATTATTTCTTAAACTGAACATTGACTATTCTAGTTCTAGAACTGAACATGGATATTATCACTATTTCTTACGCTGAACACTGATACTATCAATATTTGTTAAATTGAGCACTCACTATTTCATAAACTGAATACAACTGTTATCATTATTTCTTAAACTGAGCACTCACTATTTCATAAACTGAACACAGGTATTACCACTATTTCTTCTTAACAGTGATATTATCACTATTTCTAAAACTGAACACGGACTATTTTTAGAACTGAATCCGGATATTGTCACTATTTCTTAAACTAAACACTGACTATTTCTAGAACTAAAAACTGGCTATTTATTAAACTGAACACTTGTACTATCATTATTTCTTAAACTGAACACTAATCATTTCTCAAATTAAACAAAGGTACTATCATTATTTTTTGAATTGAGCACTGATACTATCACTATTTCTTAAAGTGAACATTCACTATTTTGTAAATTGAACATTCACTATTTCGAAAACTGAACACGTGTATTATTACTATTTCTTAAACTGAATATGGGTATGATCACTATTATTTAAACTTAACACTAATATTATCTATATTTTTTAAAATTGAATATTAACTAGTTCTTAAACTGAACACTAACTATTTTAGAATTGAACATGAGTACTGTCACTATTTTTTAAATTAAACACTGATTATTTCTTAAACTGAAAACTGGCTATTTATTAAAATGCACACTAACTATTTCTCAAATTGAATAACGCTACTATCAATATTTCTTAAATTGAGCACTGATACTATCACTCATTTTTAAACTGAACACTAACTATTTCTATTATCACTATTTCTTAAACTGAACATTGCTACTATCACTATTTTTTTAAACTTAACACTGATTATTTCTTAAACTAAAAACGGGTATTGTCACTATTTCTGAAACTAAATAATAGAATATCACTATTTCACTAGTAGAAAAAAGCTCATCTACCACGGTGAATGCCCGTGATAGATTGCAATCCACCACTGACACTACGTCCGTTAGTAATCTGAATGTAATAAAAAGTCTCAGTTTCTACCATAGGCTATGTCCGTTGTCAAATGTGATATAACCACGGATTGTGACCGTGGTAAATTGGGATCTAAAACCATGTGCACTATGGCCGTTGTGGATTACAGATTGACCACGTCTAATGCCTGTTATACAAAAATTTTCAAAAATATAAAATCATTTACTACGATTTAATAATTCCATAAAAAATTGCGCATTTACTACGATTTAATAATTCCATAAAAAATCATGATTCAAATATTACAAACTATACACTAAAGCTAACAACAAAATAATAAGTTATATTAAGAAATACCAAACTACCCACAAAGTATCAAATACGCCTCTAATAACAAGAACATTGTCACTTGAAGACTTCACATTTCTTTGGACACCTCCAAACAAAGGACCTTCAGAGTGAACTACTGCCCCTAATGCTTGAGCCTCAACAATTGTTGTCTCTCTCTATGTGCATGGACATAAGCATATAGATCTATAGGTGGGAATATACATTTGATCTCAATCAAGAAAAGTGAATAGATATACAAAACTTGAAGCCAAAAGTTAACCAATAAAGACTTGAACAGATGTATGAGTCTCCAACAGTCCATACAAGAAGCCAAAAATTAACCAATAAAGACTAGAACAGATATACAGAACAACTTTGACAAGAGCATGAGTGTAAAATCAACATTGCATACACAATGAATGGAGTAAATACAGAACTTAGGGTTCTAATAGTGTATGCAAACAAATGAGTAGAGGTTCGTCTTAATCCAAAAAATCTCCCAAAATAGAGAAATAGAGCGGTAGTACCAGAGAGAGCTCTCAGAAAGCAGTGAAGTGAAAGAGTTGGCATTGTTGTGTTAATTGTATAATCCACTGTTCTAAAAATCCCCGCCTAGCGCCGCCTAGGCGCTAGGCCCCAGCCCGCCGCCCCGATTAATGCCTAGGCCCCAGCCCACCGCCTAGACCACCTAGGCACCCGCCTAGCCCGCCTAGG
>JAOEHR010000067.1:18700027-18719950 GCA_025448175.1 Aronia arbutifolia
ATTGTCTAACAAAAATTTCTTCAGATCTCATAATCTCTCATCCAACCAATTCAAAAACATCCAACACCACATGCAATTTGAAGAAAGGAGCAAGTAAAGATTACGACATAATATGTAACTTGGTAGCGCCAGAGTTATGACTAGATTAATCAAAGAGTGAGAATCCCATGTCATCATCGCTCTCCTCCTTCTCTTCCTTCTTCTCCTCAGCTGCGGGAGCCTCTGCAGCAGCCGCTGCACCATCTCCTGGAGCCGCAGCAGCAGCACCACCTCCAATGAATGCACCGCCGCCGCCACCACCACCAACGATCACCTGAACCAAATAAGTTTCAACATACAAATTCGGCACCACAACACGATAACTTAAAAAGAGACTAGCACGCATAAACAATTTATAACACCCACACTTGGTTTTCAAAGTTCTTTGACGCTGTAGCATTTGTCTAAAACAACTGGTCTTACAGGGCAATAAAAAGGCATACAAGCATCGACTCATGATTACGGATGCCTCAAACGATTGGATCATATTTTACACGTAAAACAAGTCATACAATTAGGCACAGTAACGAAAGCAACCACAGACGATTTGAGCAAACATAATTCAGACTAGTTTGAAGCAAATACCCGAACACAAGGGATGTGGAACAGATTTTACATGTCAAACAAAAAATACAGTTTGGCAGAGTAACAAATGCATCCACGAACGAATTGAGCGAACATAATTCTGAATAATGTGAAGCAAAAACCCAAACACAAGGGTTGTGGAGAATATTTTACATGTAAAACAAGTCATACAATTTGGCATTCATAATTCTACAGTTCACTCCATCATTATTATTATTTTAACTTTGCAACAATCGATTACATTTCTGGGAAAGCATATAACAAATTAAAAGATCAAAAAATAACAAATTAAAAGATCAAAAAGATCAGAGAGATCAAGAAACAATAAACAAAATAACAAATCCAATCAAATCCCAGATTTGAATTTCCATGTCAACTGAAAACCGTAAGAAAAATACAGAACTGAAGAATCAAGGGCATGGGAGGCTAGGAACAATAATACAACACAAGATTTAGGGAGAGGGAGAGAGAGAGAGACCTGGAAGACGGCTGAGGTGGGAGTGACAGGAGAGTAGGATGTCTGGACACCGCCGGAGGAGTCGGAAGAGAGAGCGGTCTGGACAAGCTTCCTCTGGAGCTCGAATGTGGATGGAGCGGAGGCCTCTAGATCTCCATTCTGCTGCTTGGCGCACCACTCTCCCCCGGAAGTCCTCAACACGAAGGTGAACACTCCCATGGCGAATCGAAAACGCTAACCCTAACGCTGGTTTGTGTGATGTAGATGTTGGCGCTTTGAGACGACACGGGCAAGACGGCAGTTTACTCTGAGTTTTGCCCTATATGTACAATACGATGCCAAAACCCTAGCAGCCGCTTAACAATTCACAAAGACAAATTTGACCCTATCATCTTTCACAATTCCATTTCTACTTTTTTATTGGTTGTGGTTCGACCACTGTTCTACAAATCTCCGCCTAAGCACTAATCACTGCCTCGATTAATGTGTAAGCGTTTGAAAATTAAGAAAGAGTGCATAGACCTGACGAGGCACCCGCCTAGCCCGCCCACACCAGCCTAAGCACCTGCTTAGGTTGCGGCTCACTTAGACAGAAAATATATAACTTTCATTTTGTATTTTTTTTCTTCAATAAATTGTAAGAGACTTGTTGAACAGTTAAATGGGCACACATTATATGTTTGTTCCCCATATTTTCATTATGTTCCAATACTTCATAATATATATGTCATTCTATTTTGTAGTTTAGGATAAAATTATATATATTTTAAGAATAAACAGATACTTATTTACACAAAATATAATAGATTTACTTAAATCCGCCTAGTCTGCCTAAGCGACCGCCTAGACCCTGCCTAGGTGCTGGGCCCCAGCCCGCTTCCCGATTAGCGCCTAGTGTCTTTTATAACCTTGGCTTCAACCAGTAACGGATCAGATTTATCAGCCTTAAGGCTAGTTTGGGATTGTAGTGCTTTTAAAAAAGAGGTATTTGTCAGTTTGCCATCAAACTTGTATAGAGCTACTACTTTCGCTCGTGAGCTTTAATTTTAGCCAATTATCTCTTTATACTTTTGTAATTCGCCAATTACCCCCTGAACTTTAACTTTAGCTATTACCCCCCTAAAATTTTACAAATAGCCAATTCCCCCTTGAACTTGAACTTTAGTGTTAGATTATAAAAATCATCATCCAATTTTCATCCATCCAATTTTTCATTCTTTTGCCCTCATACAGTTGTCATGTGTTGTCCACGTGATCAAAATGGATGAAAAATTGGATGAAAAAGTTTAAAATCTAGCATAAGAATTGGCTATTTATAAAAGTTCAGGGGGTAATCGGCTAAAATTAAAGTTCGAGGGGGAAATTGACTAATCAGAAAAGTTCAGGGGATAATCGGCTAAAATTAAAGTTCAGGGGGGAATTGACATCTCAATACAAGTTCGGGTGGCAAATCGACAAATATGCCTTTATAAAAAAAACGACTATTGAAAAATCTGGAACATCAAATATGTTTGGTAAAACATTAAAAAAGTGCGTTGTAAAAGAAAGAACTATTGCCAATGACAATAAAAAAAGCATAGGAAAACAAAAGTAGGGTCTACAATGCTTCTAAAAGAAGTGTTTTTTGTTTCAAAGCATAGTAATCAATGCCCATTTAATAAAATTTTCAAATGGCAAGTTGTTTGGACCCAAATTAACAATTTTGAGCTGAGAGCAGTCATGGGCTTGGCCCAGAAGAAAAGCCCAGGTGCCTTGGGATATTCCCAAATAAAGCCCAGCCCAAAGAAGGTCGGCTAAGTCCCACTAGAAGTTGCTTTCATTGTAAACCTGGATAGAGCTTTGGCCAAGTCCTGATACAATGAGGAGTCTTCAAATGTTGATGATGCCTCAAATCAAGGAGCATCTACTGATGATCAAGGATTGAATCTAGAGGATAATAAGGCTGGATTTAGAGTCCTAAGATGCTAGGATTGGCCGAAGTATATTCATAATGGATAAAGGAGAGATCAAGGAGTTATAATCCAAGTGGGATTCTACTTTGGCCATGTGGGAAATTATCACTATAAATAGAGAAGGGAATGCGTCATTCAAGCCCCTTCAAATTAACACACAAATCTAGCCTGCGCAAACTCTCGCTCTACGCAAAACCTCTCAGACATCTTGAGATTTTTATTTTACCCTTTTTTCCGCCAACACGTCTTCAGTTTGGATAAATAACACTATGAAGACAACCAGCGACATCTTTAGTTTGGATAAACAACATTGGAGTCGTAGAATCACGTGACCGATGAGCACCTTCAGTTTGGATAAACATCACTGCTTCGAGACCGACTGGTTATCTATCCAAGTCTCGATCACCAAGGAATCTCTGAATCCTTGTTGGCTAGTTGGGGTGTTACTAGGTTACGACAGTCGGTACACTAAAAGTCGATTATTTACTGAACTTCATAGTACTAGCAGCCTTGTCTTCAGGCTTTAGAACCCCAAGGCTAAGACATGTTCCTTCCTCGGCCGCAGTCGCAAGATTTAGAAGTCATCAGCACACCTAACGCCACATCAACATTCATTCACTCTTCGGCCGAGCTTGGCTAACAAGTTGGCACGCCTTGCATTCAACCGAAAGACACTTATTAGCTATTTAGCATGCGTGCCACGTAGGCTAAGTAGTTTTTTAGTGTCAACACAAGTATACCCCCACATATTTTACAAAATTACAATCTTTACCCCTACATTATATCTTTGACAATTATTATATCACATTAAATACTGTATCATTTTTAGTCCTTTAAATAGTCATAGCAATTTATATAAAAGTTTATCAAACAGTCAGACATTCTGTCTTTGTTAAAACACTTTTACAAGTACTCAACAACTTTATTTTACAATTGTTTATTCTCATAGTATAATAGAATCAGATTTTGTTTAAAAAGCACATCAATGCCAAACTAGTCCTTAATTCATGTAGAAGTTCACTTACCATGAGCTTGACTTGTTACTTCATATGCAATAAGCATTGAATATTACAATTATCAATGCTTATTGGAAAATAGCATGTAAATGTATTTTGTGTATACATAAAAAGTTTAAATCATTGTTGTGCAGAAGTGTAATATTTATAAAATAATATAGAAACTAAATCATATGTTATTTTAATTGGAAAACAAATGAGTTGCATCACCCCGCGAGGAAGCAAACAGAAGAAACATTCATATGAGTCTTCATTCTGCCATACGCCACATTATAATAGTAACTTCTAGTGAGGGACTATTGAGAACTAAGTCTAAGGGAAAAATGTAAACATGAAATTCCTGCAAACAACGAAACAAGAACATGTGTACAAAATAATGTATTAATGAAGAATTAGGGTTACAATCTTTGATTACAAATTCGATTTCTGGAGTTGCAAAGTGTATGCTTACGGTGGTTGATCCAAGAGTCGTAGTGACTTGTTCTCGAACCAACGAACGCTGCAAGAGTTTGGCTTGAGGTGCGTGAAGAATGCAGAGAGCTTTGTGAGTCTTCTGAGTGTGTATAAAGTGTTTGGGAGTTTGACTGTTTGAGAGTGAGGATCTTTCTTGGTCTTGGAGCCTCGTATTTATGGGCTCTCCAAGTCTTGATTGAGGCTTGATTAGACTTGATTAATTGACGAAAGAACCCAAACTTGATTTGACTTCATCAAATAATCTTGAATGTAATCAAATGATATTTATTTTCATCAAATAAATCAATTACATTTCATCCTTAATTTGGCCATCCTTGATTTGACCAATCTTCCCCGATTTGGCATTTCATTTGTTAATATAAATCAGTGGATATGTTTGATTTAAATTAAAATTAATTAAAGAATTAATAAAGATATTTTCTTAAATTTATTTTCGCCAAATACCAACGCGTGTCCCTCTTGATGACTTGTCTGGTTTTGATGGGTTAGGTGCTATCTGTACGATTTGTTAGACACACAGTGCATGCTACGTAAGCCTTAACATATCGAAATTGTAATGTGTTGATGAGTATTTATTTCACTGAAATTTACTTTTCTACAAAAAAATCTAGAAGAACGTATCTAGACGGTCATGAATACTACGAATCTAAAGACATCCGAATCAACTAAAGACAAACAACCAGAAACACAAACATATCAAATTAATATCACTGGAAGAAACCACTCGCACTAATATTTTTTAAAAATATAGAAAATTAAGACTACTGGATTTAGTAATCAAAATATGAGAATGTTATATGGGATACTGATATCTTCTTTAACAGTTAAATTATTGTTAGAACTACTACTAGACTGCTCGTACAAGGAAGAACATTAACTAATGCATCCAAAGCCGGGAGAAGTAATATCATTGATCAAAAGATTACAACTTAACTAACTGGTCCAGATACATCTCTTTTATCCCAAACCAAATTCACGAACTTCCAAGTCTCTTGGTGACTTTTCCATAATCATCATAAGCCTGAGTGTAACATGATAGAAACTCTATATAAGCTACTGTTTGAGCCCAAAATATTGGGCTTGGGCCAAGTGAGGTTACAAGCCTGATACAGGTTGGATATTCTTGACCTAATTCTTGATCTGTTAAATTTAATCAAGTCTACCCTAGTACCACGATCGATTTCTAAGAGAGGAAGGACACTTAGGGGAACAGGTTGAAGAGTGATGCGGCCAAGTTCTATTGGAAGTAAAATTGTTAAGATCAGGATAAGTTTTGATAAAAGATTCATAAAATTCTAAGAATCAAGGCTTGTGGCTGATCAGTTTAGGAATGAATCAAATGCTCAAAGATGACTGGATTTAGAGTCATAGTTCTAAAAAGAATGGCCCAAGGCTGTGAATGGACTAGGTTTTTCTAAAAAAAGATTGGATTTGGAGATGCCGATGAGTTATTGTCCAAGTAGAATTCTACTTTTGCGTGAGTGATTAGCACAAAATTCACCCCTATAAATATTAGTGGTTCTGCGACATTCAAAATACCTTCAACTCAACACATAAACGCTCTGTGAAATTCTTGCTTTACACGAACTCTCTTAAACCTATGAGAAAACACTAACTCCACTTACTTTGCCAACACACCTTCAGTTTGGGTTAACAACATTGTGTTGGCAACCGGCGACATCGTTAGTTTGGATTAACAACATTGGAGCTGTAGAATCAGGTGATTATGGAGCACCTTCAATTTGGTGTAACAATATTGCTTCAAGTTTGGCTGGTTATTTATCTGTCAGTATGGAGTCATTGGTCCTCTTAATCAAAGAGGACATCTCATTAGCCTTCATAGCAAAGTGAGGTGTTACCAAGTTACTCAATGTCTATCACATTGAAAACCGAACCTTATTTGAACTTCGCAGTGGCTAACAGTCTTATCTTCAGGCTCTAAAACCCAAAAGCTGAGACATATTCCTTCCTTAGTCGTGATCGCTCAGATATAGAAGTCAGAAGCATGTTCGACAAACCTACCACATTCATTATACTCGCCGACTAAGCTCGGTTGTGAGTTGGCACACCTGCATTCACTAGAAGAACATAGTTAGCTTATGAGTTATCAGCTTGCGTGCCATGTAGGCTAAGTAGTTTCTAGGGTCAATATTTTGGTATGCACGGTGGGATTAAATGCTAAAAGACTACAAAGTTCATGACTATTGAGACTCGCTCTGTCAAGCAGAAAACAATGATGAGAAAACCATCAGGAAATCAGACATCGGCAAATTAGCCAGTTATGTATTCTGGTGTAGAACTAGCATAAGTTCCTCCTGTTGCCGACATTAAGGACCCGCAACACACATAAAGATATCAATTAATCAAGGTGGACAGAAACACAATGCAATTGCAATCTCAAAAACCACCAAGCCTACTGACTTCGACCATCTATAGGAAACAGTTAAGGAATATGGCGACGAGGACGATGAAGCCTCATATTTACTCTTGAAATGTTTATTTGACACATACATGAAGAACACACTAGATATCTCGAGTTTAATCTTGAAGGTGAAACCAGCCGACTGAGTCTTAAACAAGACACATTAAATCAGTATCATGAAAAGATATAGTAGGGCCGTAGAGAAATGAATCATTTGCTTGCCGCATCTAGAGCAATGTCTAGCGCCGAGAAACAACCACAAAATATAGCCCCATCTAAAAAAAAAGTGTTCTCAGCGGGGAAAGGTTACTGCCATCATAGTTAGACATAGGCTCAAGCGATAACATGATTGATTTCCAGGTAGTGCAGTCAAAATCGAGGACAAAGGTGGCTCTGCAGTAATCGATGAAATCCAATTGATGATCGATTTGACAGTAAAGAAAAAGCTGATATCCCACGATTCATTCACCCTTACCCTCTTTATGTCAAAAATACGAGTATCCTCGAAGGTTTAAGATCCCTGACTTCAACCTTTTCAATGGTGAGTCCAATTTCTCCTTACTTGAGTGAGGATGCCAACCATGACTATCACAAGTTGTGACTGTTCAACTTCTCTTTGTCGGCAACTGCGTTCTCGTGGTACATAAATCTGCTGCCGAACTTAGTACAGACTTAGAATGACTTGCTTAGGAAATTCATCCTCTGATTTCTAACCAGCCAGCCGAACTTCAAAACAGAGCCAGACATGGGTATTCGACAAGCTCAGCCCTTGGCCGACAGATCAAAAGTCTCGGGTCTAGTGACAGCTTAATTATGAAGGGTATTTTACGATGAAGAGTATTTTACTCACAATGTTAGAAGTCCAAGTTCATTGCCAGCACCGAGGACTTTCAAGCCATTAAAGCCAAAGCTTAATCAAAGGCATGGATACAACTTGCTCGCCGCTACCCACACTGTGGAATCTAAGGCTCAAAAGTGCACGCAACAACAACGTTCGATGCCACGCTGAGGTTGTTAGAGCTCAAAATGCAATTCCAACCTAACAGCCCAGAGAGAAAAAACAAGAGGATTTCGTGGAATAAGTCCTTTCAATTCTCACTAAAATAGCTAAAGGGGAAAAGGTGCAAGCACCAACAATTGAAGCCGAAATAAAAAATAGTGAAAAAAGGATAAAATGGCTACTTCGGCCTAAAGAGATGAAAGGCAGGATCAAGTATTTCACTAAAGAGGCCAAACAAACTCTTCCTCCCCTCCCACCATAGGAATCATTCATCAAGGTTTGCATAATATGTCAACATAGGTGACAAAGAACCTTGATTAATGGTTCAATAAAAAATATTCAGCCTACGACTTGTATGGCCTACCAAATAAGTGTCATGAAATTCTTGATTTAGCCTTGACTAGCCTATCACCGAACAGATTTTACAAAACGAATCATACTAGTGATGAAAGCTAAGTTCCAACATATCTGTGACGCCAAAGTATCAGGGTTCAAAATTAACCCATATGTTGACATAGATGACAAAGAACTCATTTTTTCATTGGATGACTTGTGATATCTCTGTGGGCACTTCCAGGTGTTTTTGGCTGTCTCCGTGGACACTCGGAATGCTAGGATCGTTTTCCAACGTCAGGCTTACAAAAAAGCTCAGTCTGCAATAACTAAGCAGTGAGTAACTTAACAGACAAACAGGCCATCCTCAACTCAATTGCAGATAATACAGGTATCGAACCTAATGTTAGTATTACACCTAATATTGACATTTCAGAAAATTTAGTCACAACCGATGCCACATATAACTCGACCATCCTTGATAGTTCAGCCAAGGAAGAACAACATGTTGCAATGAGGCCTTCGGTTCTAGATAAAATGAAAATTAATATAGTGCATGTTCTTTTCTTGAATTCTAGTCAACAGGTCAACAACCGAGTTTTCTGAAATAAGACGTAACAGTTGAATATGTCACTCAAGTTGATTTCTTGACGACCGAAGATGTTGAAAATATCAGCCAGGAGGAAAGGCAAAAATCTGCTTTATCTGAGATATTTCCTAAAAAATTGTCCACCAATCTACACCATTTGAAGCCTCTATATGTGACTGCACACATTGAAAATTTCTCAGTTTCTAAAGTGTTTATAAATTGTGGGGCAATTGTGAACATTATGCTAGTCTTGGTAATGAAAACCCTTAAACGATCAAAGGATAAGCTTATTCCCTTTGGCATCACCATGAGCTGCTTTGTGGGAGACAAATCCCAGACCAAGGGTGTATTACCTTTGGAAGTTATGATTGATGGTCAACCGTACATGACGACATTCTTCATTGTCAATTCAAAGACCGAGTTTAATGCTTTGTTCGGCCGGGATTGGATCCACCAAACCAGCTACATCTCATCTTCATTGTATCAAGTTTTAATTTTCTAATATGGCAAGTTGGTTGTAATTTATCCAATCGATAATCAACCATTCGAAACCAACATGATCCAATCCAACTATTATGATGAAAACATCAGCTACATCAAGCTCCAAGGCTTTAACGTAGATGGGGCGGCCGACAAGGATATCTATTTAAAAAGGCGTTGATGTTAGCACCGAAACCATTCAATAGGATTCGATAACACTTGGTCTGGCAGACAACCTATCTGATGGTTAGTACAACCATTCATGAGAGACAACATGCTGTAGTTTCATCGATCATGGAACGTCTACTGGCCCATTGGTATGCAATTTCCCAGGACCTCAACTCTGGGAATAACTTAATTGAGTTCCTTGCCGAAGTGTATAACAACAAAACTTTTCCCCTTGAGAAGGTTAAAGCAACTCTGGCCGAACTTGAAGAAAATAAGCCACAAGTCTAAGACCCTTTAGAGGAAATTAATGTACGAACGGCCAATGATCATCAGCCTTTTTTATTAGTGCTTTATTACATCAGCCTTTTATTATTAGTGCTTTATTACATCGGCCCTTAAAGGCCGAGCTTTGTTATTTGTTCATTGAGTTCAAAGATTTTTTTGCTTGGAGTTACCACAAGATGTCTGGCCTAGATAGGTGTCTGGTTGAACATGAGTTTAAAATAAAGAAGGATGCAAACCATTTTGCCAACCACCACGACGATTTTCGACCGAAGTGCAACTCAACATCAAACATGAGATTGTTCATCTATAAAATATCGGCTTCATTCGGATGGCTTCGTATATGGAGTGGCTAGTGAACATTATGTCCGTCTGAAAAAGAATGGTGCTTTTCGGATCTGCATTGATTTTTACAATTTGAATTTGGCAACTCCTAAAGATGAATACACAATGCTAATATCTGATTTGCAAATTGAAGTCACGACCATTCATGAGATTCTCTCTTTCATGGATGGCCATGCCGACTACAGCTAAATTTTCATTACCGAAGCAAATGTGCATAAAATGTCATTTCGATGCCCATGTGCTCTTGGCACATACGAATGGGTTGTGATGTCGTTCGGCCTGAAAAATGTTGGCACTAAGTATCAATGTGCGATGAATGCTATTTTCCATGATCTTATTGGTTGTTGAGGTAGATATTGGCGATATTATAGTCAAGTCTTGAAGGCGCCACTCTCATATAGTTTGGCAAACCTTCGAGCGTACGTGCCAACACAAGCTAAAAATGAATTCTAAAAAGTGCTTTTGGGGTCTCAACTGATAACTTTTTAAGTTTCTTAGTTCATTGTAGTGGGCTCGAGGTCGATAAGAATAAGCCTCGTATATTTATTAATGTTCCCTCAAGATAACGAACTCGCGAGCAGGTTGTATTTTACCTTAGCTACAATCTCAATTCGGCTGAAATTAATTGTATGACCATGGAAAAATTATGCTTGGCCCTGTTCTTTGTGGCGTTCAAGCTACAACATTGTACGTTACCCTCGGTCACTCAAGTCATCGCCCATACTGACATTATTCGTTATATGCTCACTTGGCCCATAGTCAAAGGCCGAATTAGAAAATGGGCAATGGCCTCATCTGAATTCACTCTTCAATATGTTCCTTAGAAGGCCGTAAAGGGGCAGGCTTTGGCTGATTTCTTGGACCACGTATTTCAACAGATTAAGTACCATAACGCCGGCCGGTGTTGGTATAATCATTTAGTTACCAAAATGACAGCGTTGGTTGTTCACTTTTAAACTCGACTTTGACTGCACAAACAACCAGGTCGAGTATGAAGCGTTGGTAATTAGTCTTGGAATGGTACATGACCTAAAAGTAACTAGAGTTCTAGTGTTAGGAAACTCGGAGGTTGTGATTAACCAGATCAAAGGCACTTTTCGTTGCATGAGTTGCACGTTGGCTCTTTATCACATGGTCAACACCTATTTCATTGGCACGTTCTCTGGCATCATATGCAAACACATCTCACGAATCCAGAGTAGTGATGCCAATGAACTCGCCCAAATAGCCTTTGACACACAATTCACAGGGGACGAGATGAGCGGGGTAGTCACGATTAGACGCGTTTACTCCCGATCTAGTTAATCAACAAGCTGATAAGCAATGAGGTTTAATCAAAACCTGAGTCATGCCATTGTATGATTAGAACCCGAGTCCCAAATATATAACACAGTTGAGGTAAGATGAAGTTAAGCCCGCACTATATTCCGACTCCACCCATAGAATTTCCAAACTAGAAATATACTTTCTCCATATATGTCACTATCAAGCAAAATTAGGCAAGATAAAGTTAAACCCTAATATCATAATAGCCTCATTTTCTTCTTGCAACTTATTCCATAACATTCATCCATCACCCTCCCATATGTGACATCGTCCTCGCAATCTTCGCATATGGGTTTAACTTCAGTAGGGCGTTGAAGGGGTTCTTCTTCTTCATTAGAGCTTTCTTTTATCCTCGTGAGAGTTTTCTGACGACGATTGAACCTCGTCAAAGTTAATGATCCTTATCAAGTCTGCTGCATAGTCTTCATAGCAAAGTTCTACATGTGAGGGGTGATTGCTTGTCTCCCCCAAATAGTTGTATTTTTTGTGCCTATTCATAGGAATTTGATAATAAACATGTAATTGCGTGATTTTCTCATCCTTTGCTTCCTTGTTCATGGAATAAAACTTTAATCTGATAAATCTTTCCAAAGTAAATGAACTGTTAGAGAAAGCGACTAATGGAGTGAAACACGAGTAAGCTCATGGGTTCGGGACAAAGCTTAAAGCTTGTAGAACCATGATTTTCTATGGCCAGAGCAAGTGAATCGGAATATAGTTACCTCAGAAGTTTGGTCATGAACTCGATAGCCTCAAGCGGGGCTAGATTATCGGAGTAGTGGTGCCACCATCATCCTATTCCGGAGCAATAAGTGAAGTCCAAGCGACTTTGCCATAATGACCATGCTTGTTCCACAATACACAGGGATCTGATTTCCATATGTCTTGGAGTTCCTACAATCTAAGAATTGGCGTGCGCCCCAAATAATCACACTTATAAAGAGAACGCAATATCTACTTCTAGATATCCTCTATGATTCTCCCAGCTTAGAACAAAGATTCTTTTCTAAAAAGGTCTCTCTCCTGTTTGGTATAAATATGCCCTTCTAGGGTTTATCTCTGGTAACGCAAGTATCGCACTCTAATTTTCTTGTCCACTGCTTGAGTCTTATAT
Organism: Aronia arbutifolia; assembly: GCA_025448175.1. Lineage (NCBI taxonomy): Eukaryota > Viridiplantae > Streptophyta > Magnoliopsida > Rosales > Rosaceae > Aronia > Aronia arbutifolia. The sequence continues at coordinate 18,712,610 of JAOEHR010000067.1, forward strand.
TTGCTCACTAACTTCACATTCGAAGAGCCTTTGGCCTGTACGCCCCCTTCAAGGTTTCAAGCTTGCTCACGGTTGTTTGTTGTTTTATAAGTTACTCGGATTTGTTCCTCCATTATCCATGACAGTGCGCGAATTTGGTTTCAACAATTGGTGTTTTCATTGAGAGTGAACTCATATTCCTCTAAATCAAATCACTCTACCCTCATGGTGACCCCTCATAAACCATCCTATTGCGTACGTGTCATCCCCACACACGATGTCGACCTCAAGAACAATGGGGTTTCCACCATAGATCCTACATGGGAAGATCTGATGGAAATATGTCCATCTGTAAAAGACATTCGAGTGAGCCCTCTAGCCAAAGAACGACCAAGACTCGTCGACCTAAAGATATGAATGAAAGATCTTGATGATGTCGTCTCTCATTTTAAGGAGGTATCGGTCTAGGCAATTCCTATCCAGATCCCAATAAAAATTGTTGATCTGAGCCCAGATGTGTCGCTCTAACGACCTGCTCCCGAAAGACAATGTAGAAAATCTCAAAGGCTTGATGGTCTTTATCATGCCCGGTACATCGTGCAAGAAGCCTCGAATGGTGGCTTCAATTAACAAATCATTGATTATTGACTCGAACATCTTGGTGTGCTCTTTTCGAGACTTGAAAAATGTCCACTCTCCCCACGATGACGCCCTTATCGTTAAGGTGCAAATCTCTAACTCCCTAGTCAGCCGAGTCTTGGTGGACAACGGATCAAGAGTAAACATTCTCTTCAAAGATGCCGCTGAGAAGATGAGCATTTTTTACAACACCAACAAGGGAAAAACCACCATCCACACATTCAATGGGCCACTGTCCGATCCCTGGGGACGTTGAAGCTATGGTTCGAGCAAAACCTTACAACCATCTGGTGACCTTCCATGTTGTGGAATGCCCAACTCAACACAACACCATTCTTGGTCGAAACTAGCTGCACATGATGAGGCTCATTTCGTAAACTTACCACCAGCTGCTCCGCTACCCCACTCTGGTTGGGGTAAAGGAGATAAGGAAGACCAAGCTGTGGCGTACTGCTGTGTTTTCGAGACCATGAACATAATCCAGAAATGAGAGTAAAACTCTAGCACTCCCATGGATGAGTCAGCATATCAATCACAATCGGCGGGTCAGCAAATGAGTTACAAAGAATTCAACCTTAATCTCGACCCCCAAGACTACAACACTTCAGAATCAAAGGCCGATGAGGACATCATATAAATTAGCTTCGATCCCGACAAGCTGGAGCGCAAAGGTAGGATCGAATGAAAGCTGATCAATCGAGAGAAAGAAATATTGATTAACTTCTCATGAGCCAACAAATATATGTTTGCCTGGTCTGCAGAAGATATACCTGCAATTGATCCTTCCGTGATCTACCATCGCCTCCACTTGAACACAGCTGCTAAACCAGTTATCTAGTGTAAAAGAAATCACAGAACTGAACGAAGCAAGATCATAGAATTCGAGATCGACAAACTCAAGGACACCAACTTCTTCGTTGAAGTACACCATCTAGACTGGCTAGCCAACGCCGTGCTGGTGTAGAAGAAAAACGGCAAATGGAGAGTGTGCGTAGACTTCACTGATTGAACAAGGCATACCCAAAATATTTGTATCCTCTTCCACATATTGGCCTACTGGTAGATTTGACAACAGAGCATAAGCTGCTAGGCTTCAGAGATGCTTACTCTGGATAAAATCAGATAAAGATGAATGAGCTGGACATGGAAGCAACGTCCCTTGTTATTGATTGAGGTACATGGTACAAAGTTATGCCTTTTGGTCCCAAAAATACAGGGGCAACCTATCAAAGGCTTGTCAATCGAATCTTCAAAGAAAAGATCGGAGAGACGATGGAAGTTTACGTTGATGATATGGTCGTCAAGAGCACAAAAAAGAAGGTTCACCTGACCCACCTCCAAGAGTCATTTGATCTGCTCTGGAAATATAACACGAAGTTAAATTCGAAAAAAAAAAAGTGCCTTTGGAGTAACATCAGTAATTTTCAGTTACTTACCATGTTCACAGTTGTTGGCTTGATCTCAAGGCGGGAAAGATATCGCAAAGCTTATATGGATGCAGAGATTTTTGCAAACATTTGACATTATATGACCATCCTTGTGTTTTGTTTGGTAACTTCCCTACGGTTGTCATTCCCAGGTTTAATTTGACAAGTATGGTTTACAGATCCATAGAGAAAACTTTACTATTGTATATACAACACCTGAGGCTGAGTGATGATAAGTGCATTATTTGATATTATTTCATATCATTTATCCCTATGTTTTGTTAACAAATTGGTCTTAAACGAACCTTATTACTTTCCTTTTCTCAGTTTCAGCAAATTTGCGCATGCAGGACGTTTTTGGTGATAATTCGACTTTCCAGAGGAATTTTGATGCAAGGCCAATTGGAGAAGGAAGCTAAGGGGTTGAAGCTCATTCTATCCGAATTTTATAATTTTCCATGAAGCTAAATGTTCCAGTTTAACAAATCAATCCCGCAGAAGTTGCAATCCAGTCAGTACTTCGCAGCTGTGAGAGAATGATAATTGGAAGGCTTTCCCGATTTTTCTTAGTGGAGTGAGACATATTCTTGGAAAGATAAGAGATAAAGCTACATTTTCCATATTTTTACAGAATTTTCCATAAGATAAATCGACCCCAAAGTTGGCGTGCAAGACAGATGACGTGTTTCCCAAGCCAAGAAGGATTCTTTCCTAGTTTGTTTATTAATTATTTAGAAGAGTTTCTACCAGACTTTTTTGGGTTTTTCTAGACTAAATATATTACCCTAAGCTCTCTAAAGACTGGGAAAAAAATACACAAAATTCGTCCAAAAGGAAGGAGGGAAGCTTAGCATGCGTTTTACCATTCTTTTCCGGGTTTTATCTTCTTACATGACTTCTTTTATGATATTTATTATGATTATGTGTAACTAAACTACTTTTCTAAGGTTTATGATGAAACCATGACATGATTATTTCTAAAGTATCTTGTTGATTATTATTCAATTAAATGCCATGTTTAATTCTTAATCTTTGTGTTTAATTTATTCTAGTTTCAAATGTTCTTGTGACTGGCCATCTTTGTGAACTTGTTTCTAGATAATTAGATAAATCTAAGAGGATGACCAATCAATTAGGTTTTTTGGAACTAAGATTAAGAAGAGTAGACAAACTAGTGAGGATGACCAATATCAAGCTAGTTCTACTTGGTTGACATGATTCTTCTACGCATAATGGGTTTTTATGTGTTTAACTGTATGCCTAACCAATAGGATATAGTTATCGTGTTTAGACACACGAGTTGATGTCTGACCACGGATTAATTCATATCTTAGAAAGAACAACCTTAAATATTGGCATGGTAATTGGATAGTAATCGGCTTGAAGAAAAGGGAATATAATTGTTATTGGTGGATTCATGACCTTAGGCTTTCATCACCTTAATTTGTTTACAATTTCATTCACTGTGTGTTTTCATTATTCATCTTTCTGGTTTGAATAAGTTGGAGTTTTAATTATTTTTCGTAATCAATTAATCAATCAATTGCTTCCTAATTAAGTTAAGTTTCACGTAATCAACTGGTTTAATTGGTGTTAAAGTAATTCTTATGGAATCGACCTTGTATTTGCATATATTCCTACAATTGATTCGTGCGCTTACAAGTTGAATTTGGTTTAAATTTATCTATTATCTAGGTTAGTTTAAATATACATCACGTGACATGTCAGAATTCCTCATCTCATTGGCTTCGTTCATCAAATATTAACCTCTGTGAGCCTCATGCTTACCTTTTCAAGTATTGACTGGAGGTACAAGGTTGATGCCAGAGGAGGTGGTCTGCGGTGGTGCCGATAGAAATGGTGGTGTAGAATTTGAGGCGTGATGGTTAGAGTCAGCGGGTGTAAATGTGCTTGTACTTTTTATTTGCTTTATTTAATCATTCGAAAACTATACACCAAATCAATCGAGTAAGTATTACCGAAGACCGAAAAAACCGCACATGTTGCTCATCTAATTTCCTACATGTGATTCAAACGAGGTAAAACAAAAAGCTCAATGCCAAAAATTGTTCAAGCATACGCTTTTGATTTTCGAGATCATAATTCGTAAACACTACTAAACTTTTAACCCGGAATGGATAGCAACCACTCCTCCAACAAGGTTTTCATATTCAGCTTGTTGGAAACCTGCATCTGCAATCATCAAAGCAAACTTGTCCTGCAATCATAAAGAATTACAAGAGCTACGAGCAGTATCAATCAAAATGCAGATAATACTGAAACGGAGAATTCAAGTATGGAATCTGAAAACAAAACCTGTGGGGGGAAACGACGGATACTCGCTACCAAGTACTGGTAAGATTCTCTATCTCCAGCAACGAGCTCTCCCAGCGCGGGAATGACTGAGAATGAGCAATAATCATAGCTGCACGAGGAAACGCGGAAACCTTAAAATTACACAACTAGAAGAAATATACAAGAAAGAAAAACAAGGGTCTATCATATGGTAACATAGTCAAACATTGATAATAAAATATTCTACCGTGCGAGTGACATTGTCAAATGGCACTGTGCTAAAATCCAAACAACATGGCACCGTGTGATTGTCCCACATGCACCGTTCCCATCATAATATGACAATAGTACCCCCCATAACAATATTTGTCAATGATTCAAATCTCTAGAGGAAAAGATTGTTCTCTAAGATCGAGTTGTCTTGACTGCACTTCGGAAGTTTGAACACCATCCCATTTCAACAAAAATACGACTTGTGTAAATATCAAATGACACATGTTCATGCCAGTTTGCCATGCATTGTAAGCGCATGCACATTCAAGTATGTGGTGCTTGTAAATAAAGAAAATCAATAAATGTTAAACTGAAGGGAGAATTCGTTTCCCCAACCACCCTCCCCCAATTTCTACAAGGAAGAGCAGCTGCATAAGTGTCAAATTTTCATAACAAAAGAATAACGTTTATGAAATAAATCTTTTTTTAATATTTATCACAAAAATATATACTATCTATGATATTCTCTGAACAAAGATGATGATGCCTTTTCTTTTTCAGTAAACTAAAATGAGATTCTGTCATAGGTACATGTACTTTAGAAAGTGCGATTTTAACGTAACTAAGTGTCAAGAATCCTTACAATTCTTTGAATACAGGAATCTCTACATGGCTCAGTTCAAGGCACAGGAACCTTCCTCCACGCTTTAGCACTCTATTAACGAAACCATAAAAAGCGACAAGTATACCAAGTTGATAACAGAGTTGCAGAAGCATAAAATCAAGAAACCCATGGACAAGGATAAGAGTAAGAGAGAGAGAGAGAGAGAGAGAGAGAGAGATGAAAATATCTTTGTATATTGATTGTAATGAATGACAGAAGTCTTAGTTACAATATGGTGCAATATCCTATTTATAGTAAGCAGCACATTAACTTATTGACTAAGCTAACATCTCAACAACCGACCTCACACGATTATGACATTTGTCAATACAGGATAATGCCATCTGTCTACTATCATACTCAATACCCTCCTCAATCGCAACTGGGGAACCCAGTTTGAGATTGATACAATGATGCAAGAAGACAGGTCCATGAAGTCCTTTAGTAAGAATATCAGCAACCTAATCTGTAGAAGAAATGTACTCCACTTGTAAATCTCCTTTTTGAACCTGTTCACGAAAAAAATGAAAGTCCGTATCGAGATGCTTAATTTTGGTATGAAAAACAGGATTAGAACACATAGCAATAGTGGAAACATTATCACAATGCAACAATGGGGGAGAAGGCAGAAACACTTTCAAATCTTTAAGAATCAATCGAATCCAAGCCGTTTCTGCAGCTGCATTGGCTAGAGCTTTATACTCGGCCTCTGTCGAACTTCTAGAAACACTACCTTGTTTTCTAGACTGCCAAGACACTGGATTTTGACCCAAGAACACCACATAGCCTGTTGTGGACCTTCTGGTATTGATATCCGATGCCCAATCAGCATCACTAAATGCAACCAAATCCAAAGTATGAGTAGATGAATACGTGACACCACACTCAACAGTCCCTTGTAAATACCTCAAGATGCGCTTGACCAAACTAAAATGTACATCAGTAGGATTGGACATGAATTGACATGCATAATTGACAGCAAACGCAATATCAGGTCTAGTAAAAGTAAGATACTGCAGTGCACCCACTAAACTTCTAAAAAGAGTTGGATCAGTGAGGGGAGTGCATTCATTTCGCAACAGTTGTGCATGAGGTTTACAAGGAGTAAGAGAAGGCTTACAAGTAGTCATACCACCCTTTCTAATCAAATCTTCGGCATATTTGGATTGAGAAATAAACAGATCTCCATTAGCTTGATAAGTGATCTGTAATCCAAGAAAAAATGTGAGAGGCCCTATATCTTTCATATCAAATACCTCTCCAAGATTTGAAATAACTTGTTGAACCAATACTGAATCAGAGCCAGTGATGATTATATCATCAACATAGAGAAGAAGAATAACCACTGCATCACCTTGTGTCTTGACAAATAAACTTGTATCTGATTCGGAACACACAAAACCAAGAGAAGGCAAGTATGTTGTAAATTTAGAGTTCCATGCTCGAGGTGCTTGTTTAAGATCATAGAGAGACTTAATCAATTTATAGACACAATCAGGATAAGATGGATCTGCAAAACCTTGAGGTTGCTTCATGAAAACCTCTTCCTGCAAATCTCCATGGAGAAATGCATTTTTAATATCCAATTGCCGTAAAGGCCATTTATTCGCAGCAGCTAAAGCTAGAACAATCCGAACAGTACTATGTCTGACCACTGGACTAAAAGTTTCTGCATAGTCCAAACCATGTTCTTGACTGAAACCTTGAGCAACTAACCTCGCTTTATATCTTGATATCTTGCCATCTTGATCTCTTTTGATCTTGTACACCCATTTACTGCCAATGATATTCTTGTTAGCAGGCATTGGAATAAGTTCCCATGCTCCTTGTTTCTGAAGAGCAGTGAATTCCTCTGTCATGGCCTCTCTCCATTGTTCACAAGTAACAGCTGTTTATACGATGATGGTTCTGTAGGTTCCTTAATATCTAATGTTGGAAATGTGCCCTAAAACCAATCATATGATGATACTTTATGGACATTTCAAATGTTAAACTAATCTAGTTTAATCGAAGGGCAAAGATTATTGTTTAAGCCGTCTCGTATAAATGTTATATGCTTAAACGATAAGTCCAAGGTATATGCCAATTGAGAGAATGTGATCTAATGAAGTTAGATCCATGAGA
>JAOEHR010000067.1:18880178-18891951 GCA_025448175.1 Aronia arbutifolia
TGTCAGAAACTGCCGTGAAGCCCTCGCTATGCCAACGCTGAGAATTTCCTACCTAGAACCTGGAGGGGCGAAAAACAAAAAGCGTGAGTGGGCAAAAACAAAGCTTTTCAAATTCATTTCATTTCTCAAAGGTTCTAACCCCTTGCCGTAAAACCTGTATTATTTCCCAGAAAATATAATACGTATGTACATATCTCAAAACCATGCTCAGGATATCGAAATCACATATAAAATAAATGCCATGCATATGCCATGCCAATACTTATGCCAAGTCTACCATCACAATATCACATCAATAAGTCAGGTGATATAACTTAATGCATAACAAAACTAGCCGGGAGTCACCTCTCGTGACCTGTACGGCTCAATCATATATCTCAACATGTAATCTAGAGCTCATATATCTAGCCGGGAGTCACCTCTTGTGACCTGTATGGTTCAATCTATCTCAATCATCTCATAAACAATATGCCTGCACAAGTTTAAATAAGTACGCTCTAGTGCTACGATCACGTGAAGGCTGTGCAAATAATCGCGGGTCACCTACGAGTCGGGAATCACCTATAGTGGTCTGTACGACAGGACTATGCACCTAACTTGGATCCAAGCTGAGCATGTGGTGCGAGAGGTGAACATCACGTGAAGGACTGTGCCCTGGCCTCGGGCGGGAGCACTAACATTGGGTGCAGGATATGAGCTCTAATATATATCACCATATCATCATTCTCATCATCGCCATATAATTCAACCACTACTATGTTAATGAACTTACCTGGCTTACCTGGGCCTCCGTAGCAACATGTGATAATATGCATAATTATATTAATGCACATGCTAAATAATATGCAAGTATGTCATGGCATTCAAATCACATTTCATTTAAATACATTTTCTGGGAAAAACGTCAAGTGTGTGTGTGTGTGTGTGTGTATACTGAAAACAAAAGCCCACTCACTGGTAAGTCAACGGGTCGTAGCCAAGCCTCGACTGGTTACGTTCGTCCAGAGAATAGGTCTCACCTATATGTGAAACAACTATATAAACGTTAATTAAAGCACATAACCAACATTAGGTAATAACTTCTTATATAATGCTCAATTTGGGTATATGAATACACCACAGTGACCTACACATCCTCAGGATCATCCCCAAATTTTTAGAATAATTTTTTGACGTCTCACGCGCCGCCATGCGCCGGCCAAGGCACGGCTAGACGCATCCCCCACGCGCGGCCACGTGCCAGGCACACTGACGGCGTCAGTTAACGCCGTCAGGAATATTCTGTTAAATCCTAGCATATTCCGTTAGATTCTTAACGGCGTCAGCTAACGCCGTTAGCATATTCCATCAAAACTGACGGAATATTCTCTGTCTTCTCCGGCGAGTCACCGGACGCCGTCGACTGTTAGCAAGTTTCTGGAAAAACTTCCAAACATGGTTTCTTCTTCACTTTTGCACCATTTTCAATGAAATTTGCATCAATGGAAAGCTGGAGATGAGTAAAACAATGTTATACCTGTTTGAAGCCTCAAAATCCACAGAATCACGCCGAAAAAAGTCTCGAAATCCGGTCAAAACTTAAAATTCGTCGAACTCGCTATTTCGACGTCCAAATTCTTCCAACGATCCACTCCGAGCCTCGTGAGGACCTCCTAAAGCTCTCTATGGTCTTGAAAACTTCTAAAAACCAAAATATTACGATTGCATGAATAGTGACCAAAATCGGAGTTAGAGGTTCCACGTGAAATCGAAGGTGTTCTTACTTGAAAATGGCAAGGATGAGTTCGTATAGTCCTCACGAACACATTGGTGTGCTTCACACCCTCGATCTGTCACGTTCCAATGGGTTTTGGGTGTAGTCCGTACAGAAGAAGGAAGATAGAGAGTGAATTTGAGAGAGAGAGAGAGAGAGAGAGAGTACGGGAGATAAGAGAGAGAAAGGGAAAGGGTGATGTATGCGTGGTCTAAAAGCCTCCAATCAAAACCAACATTATCCCACTTCTAATTGGTTCCAATTAATTAGGACCTACCATAATTGGCCCAAAACCTTAGTTCAAAACACAAACATACAACCAACCGTCCAAGGGCAAATTCGTCTTTTCACATTTCGAAAAGAATTTTTCAGGGACGGGTTGTCACAGACGGAGCGTGATTATTAAAAAAACTCCTAACCTCACAACATTAGTCTTCTCATTTTACTTTTGAGGCATTTCAACACACATTTTATAGTCTTAATTGAACATAAACACAAAGATATTAGAAAGAAAACAACATTGTTATTGGTTGTGGAAAGAAAATTTATACTAAGTTTTGCTACTAGTTTACAAATTAAACACTCTACTCTCTTAAGGTATTTTCTTCTTGTAAATATTTAGTTAAAAATAAATTTTAGTTATAATAATTTGAAGAAAAAAAGAAGCAAAATATCATACCTTACCCAAAAACATGGGATCCTCGTTCTCACCATCACACGTGCACAGTGTTCTATGTACACATGGCAGTTTGTATTCTCACACCTCACAAATGACATTTTTTTATGTGACTAAAACATGAGACTGTACATCAAATGTAGGGGTGGGCATAGACCGAGCCGGGCCCAATTTTAGAGGAACCAGACCTTACCCGTTTTAAATAGTAACGGGGTGGGCTGGGCCGGGTAGAGGAATTTTGTAACCGGACCTAACCCAGCCCATTTCAAACGGGCCGATTCGGGGTGGGTAGCGATTAGCAATGCCATGTTTTCCATGGTGAATTAAGTGCAGGACTTAAAAGTAAAATACACAAAAGTTGTCCTCGTACAATAACGAAAACTGATGGAAGTACAAAGAAGAAAAACTATGGATGAAAGAAAACTAATCTTACTGTGATCACTGATCAGACAGAAATATCTAGTACGAAAACCAGACCCAGAGACTAACAATAAAAATCCAATCTTTTGATACTTCAGTGAAGAAAAAACAAACCCATAAACAAAAAGGTAGAAAAGCACCAACAAACAATTCCTAATATGCAAATAAATCAATAAACACATAAAAATTAAAATAATTAAAAGGAGGGAAAGGAGAAAAGGGGAACCGTGGTGGGAATAGAGGTAAGCGTGGTGCCATTCCTTCTCTCTCTCGATCGAAACTGTAAAGATGTGGAACTGGATACGAAATGGCGAAAACTCAATTCATCCCCAAATCAGATGAAGAAAACTGAAATGGAGAAAACCCAAGTCCGTTTTCTTTTTTCGTTGATTTAATTCTCTCGAAGATGGGTCGTTGTGGTGGTCACCAAACTCGCGACGGCGGTGAAGTTCTAGGTGGTGGAGAAGATGATTGATGACGACGGAGAGTGTGGGTGGAAGGGAGGAGACGCAAGAGAGAGTTGGGTTTGATTGAGACCTAGGGTAAAAACTGACGGTTAAGGTTGGATGATATTGTACTCGTCAATCTCGTCCGTCCATTACAATTACAAACGGGCCGGTCAGGGTACCCGTTTTTCTATACATTTGGACCCGCCCCCGTCCCGACCCTAAAATTTCAAAGCCCTGCCCCGCCCTGTTTTTTTGTTTTTTTTTTTAAATTAGGAACTGGCCCGTCCCGCCCCCAACCTTGATTACCCACCCAGATCCGCGGTTCCTATACCCGTTTGCCCACCTCTAGTCAAATGTAAACATGATTGAAAAAAGTATTTTTTTTAAATATTTCTTTAATTATATAATGACGTATTCATAATCATTGTGTTTCCGATCACATCAAAAAATCTCTCACTCACAAACCGTGTTTACTTTGCATTCATAAGGCAAAAGAATATTTTGGTAATCTTGGACAGCATACCATACATTGGTAAATTTAGAGAACAAAATTGAGATAAAAGAACTTTGAAAAGCAAAAGAGAGTCGGCCGTAAGGAAAAAGGAACGGAGATGGTCCCACTAAAGCCTTGGGATGCCGCTAGTGGCCCCCTTGTACCGAAATACCCTTCAATTCGGCTGAAATATCAGAAATGCAATTGTGTGCTGTGTATTGTAAAATATAAATAAAATGAGAAATTGACATTTTTAGGCATTTCATAGTGGTTTACATCAGGGTAATACCTATATGGAAGAATCGGACACCGTCAACTTAATTGTTACTAGCCTTCATGCACACGCATGATTTTTTGAAGGGGTGTGATATCCACACACCCCTTTTTACTTCTCTCATACCTTTTTGGATTTCGACCGTCGGATCGGATGAATTGAAGAAGATCTAACGGACGAAAATTAATAGGGGTATGAGAGAAGTAAAAAGGGGTGTGTGGATATCACACCCCTTTTTTGAATCACGGAGTGTTACGCGTGACTTATACGTTTTAAATGTATTTATATACTTAAATTGACAAATGAAAAGTCAAATATTTGAAGTAAATGAATCATCTTAGATTATGCTAGAAAAAATCCCTCATAAACCAATCAAACCAGCTGAATTCACATAAAAAAAATCAGTTTCTATTGAATTTACATTAAGAATATAAAAAATAATATTTAATAAACAACTGATTGAATTACATTATTACTAGTTCTTTGTGAGGCTAAGCCCACCTCCTCATCCAGATACTATCGTTTGTTCAAAAAAAAAATCAATCATTTGACAACTAATTTAATCACATTATTATGAGCGTGCGAATGACCTTTTTTATAATCGGCATTACACTCAGTCCCCAAATTTAGTCTCCCTAGCATTATCCTTTTGTTTAATACGAAGAAAAGAGATAGACTATCGAGAAGCGAAAATGACGGATTTATCAACAGGGTTGACAAAATTGGGTAACATGACACGAAGCGAGAGTACATGGAGCAAACTAACTCAATATAAACCTTAAAGTGTGCGGACATAAACTTAGCTAAATTGAAGAAAGCATTGTAATTGATGTATATGCTCGGGGTACTCACAAATTAAATAAACCAAACACAATTTAATTCGCAAGTGCACAAGATCAAAGGGAATATAACTAAGGCAAATACGAAGTCGAACCCACAAGGATTGCTTTTAATACCAATTTACTAGCTAATTACGTGAAACTTAACTTAGAAAAAGAATGATTGATTAATTGATTATGAAACTTAACCAACTACAACTTATAATAAAGTCATAAAGATGAATAATTAAAACACAGAACGAAACAAAGTTTAAACAATTTAAGGTGATGAAAGCCTAAGGTCATGAATCCACCAAGAACAATCCTATTTTCCTTTGCTTCAAGCCTATTACTATCCAATTACCATGAAAATAATATTTGTATTAATGAGTTTATGGTTACAATCTCTTTACAACTTTGAATTCTCTGATTTGATCTCTTGGGTAAAAGATGTGTGTATTGTTGATCTGAGGGTCGCGATGACTTGATCTCGAATGAATGAACAGCTCAAGGTTTTGGCTTGTGGCGATGGAAGAACAGGCACATACTTGATGATTCCTCACGGGTTTGATGAAGAATGCAAAGATCTTTTATGAGCCCTCTGAGTATTTGAGTGTTTAGGAATTTGAGAGTTCAGGGGGCTTAAGAGCTTCAACTTCTGGGTGAGAGAATGATTTTCTGGCCCTTTTTATTTGTCTTAGAGCCTCCTATTTATAGACTCTCGATATCTTGCCTACGCCTAGATTTACCCTTGATTGTGGACTCAATTAATTGACGAACGAACCAAGACTTGATTTGTGGCTTGATTTGTGATTTGACTTCATCAATTAATATTTGATTTAATCAAATAAATCAATCTTCCCCAATTTGGCATTTTTTTCCGCCAAGTGTTGACACGTGTCCCTGTTGATGACTCGTCCGATTTTGATGAGTCATGTGCCATGTGTACTATTTCTGAGACACATGGTGCATGCCATATAAGCCCTAGCATGTCAAAGTTTAATGTGTTGGCGAACATTTACTTTCACTAAAATTTACGTGTCTACAATTGTTCCCACTTCAAGGTTTGACACATACACGTGCTTGTCACATGTAGAAGGTGCGTTTTGAAGTCCCTCCGCATAGTGAATGTACTTTGACCATTGTTCTTTGAAGTCCATCAACATAGATGTCAATTCAAGGGCCGTCGAGGCTTAATCTTGAATTGGGTTGGAAATTTTTTCAAGGGTCGTCAAGGTTTGGTCTTGAATTAGGCTAGAAGTTTCTTCAAGGGCAGTTGAGGGTTGGTGTTGAATGAAACGGGACCAAGAGGAGTTTCACGTGGTGGGTCAGCTTCGGCTTTGGTGGTTGATAAATCGGTATGTGTTTGTTGAATCTCCATGAGCTTGATAAAGAACAAGAGTATTTTCTTTGGTCAGAGAGCTTTCTTTCCTCCAAAGGTTTGGATTTACTTCATTTATTTGGAGTTGAATTTGATTCAAGGGTGGTGGACACTTGATCTTGAATCGTACTTGTGATTTCTTCAAGGGTCGTCAAGGCTTGATCTTGAATGAAATTGGACCATGAGGAGCTTCACGTGACGAGTGGTCTTTGACTTTAATGTAGATGAACCGGCACGTGTATTTGTTGTGCTTGTTGATTCCCCACGAGCTTGATGAAGAGCATGAGTGTGGGCCCTGAAATATGGTTCATGGACTTGTGATTTGAAGTTACCACTGTTCTAAAAATTCCAGCCTATCACCTCTTATGCATTTGAAAATTAAGAAAGGACGCCTAGACCTGCTTAGGTGTTCATTTAGCTTGCCTAGGCATCCGCCTAGGCCACAACTCGTACTTAGAAAAAAAATAGATAACTTTCATTTTGCATTTTAATTTTTACTAAATTGTAAAAGACCTGTTGAATACTTTGATGAACACTCATTATACGCTTGTTCAACATGTTCTAATACTTTATAATCTATACGTCATTCTACTTTGCAATTTAACTATCCCAATACAATTATGTATTTAAAAAAATATATATATAGGCACTTATTTATACGATATATAAAAAATTTAATTAAATCCGCCTAGTACCTCGCCTAGACCCTACCTAGCCGCCTAGGCACTAGGCACCAGCCCGCAGGCCGACTAGTGCCTAATGTTTTTTAGAAGTCATTTAGTACTTACTTAGGATACCGTTGTTAATGTTAAATGAATGGAGGGGCAAATGAGGACCCCTTGAGATGGACTTGTAATTTAATTCGAAGCCTCCCCACTTATTTTGGACTTGTATTTGAAGCCTCCTATTTTGTTTTGGCCAATTAAGGTGCACAATCCTTTATACGTTTAGCACTATAAAGCTTTAGTAGACTTCGCTCTTTCCTCATGAATGTGGTGAGTTATTGAGTGTGTAATAGCTCGATACTACTTTGAGAATGTAGGGGAGCCTTAGAGAATGTAATGGAAGTGAATCAAACGAAAACCATAAAGTCTGAAAATTTTTCCAAACTTTAAAACGCTGTTTAAGGGGGTCTAAATGACCTCAGATGGCTGAAATCCATCTTATGACACGACGAAGTGGTGATTTTGAGTTGGGACATCGTTAGGTACGGTGGGCCCAAATCGGAGCTTGGGCGACTTTTTCACTAATTCCAGTTGTATCCTTTCACGCATTCAATCCGAATTTCGAACGAGAAATCACACCGCCTTTACTCTTGATATTCTTTCCCTAATTTGCAGGATTTGATTAGAATTTGACCAATGAGGATTTTCTTCCCTCATATTGGGCATAAGCTTGACTTCAAACGCAGAATCCATGACTTTGCTTCCTTCATAACAGAACCCATGGCTGTTGCTGCCACCTTTAAGAAAAATTATCCAATCTGAGTTCCTCAGCGGGTGCTTTTGCCGTCATCTTCTTCGGTGAGTGATAAAAACCTTTACAATCGATTGGATTGACGCGAATGGTTGACTTTCTTCCCAAGCCATTTGTCAGTAAGTTTTGATTCTTTCCATAATCGACAGTGCACTCACTCAGTAAGGTAAAACAAACCTGTCACACGACAGTCTAAACCCATCTCACGTTCTCTACTGGTGGGTGAACATCCAACATTTGGTGAATTTTGCTTCACAATGATAGGAAGATACAACATCGAAGGATTAAAAAGCAACGTCACTAAGAACGTTTGGCTTCCACAAGCTAGTTATCCTTGTGGTAACTTTTCTGACACCTCTAGCTTCAAATTCCAAAGGTCTAAATGATCGATAAACCACGCTTTCATTGTTCGTATTCATATAGGAAATCAAAATCAAACGAGCTTTTACCCTTTTGTTCCACACGATATTTATGTTCTCGTTGAGCTCATCTTAGGACAACTGCATTATCTTTTAATAAATATGCCGTCTCATCCAAACACCTTACCTGGTAATGTCTTCCACCTAGATCATGTTGTAAGCAAACCTTTGTTCCAAAAAGAGGGGCGATGCCTTGCCTCCTATTCACGGAATAAATAAAATAACATTAAAACTAGTGGTATTTCAATTTCACCGTGAAGCTCCCACTTATACTACACCTCTCAAGTCATTCCACAAAGTCGGACTAGAGTCAAACTCAACAGGGTCTTCTTTCTCCGTTAATTACTTGCGGCACATGCCAATCCTTAGATTGTAGTAACTCCAAGACTTATGAAGGATCTGATTGAGTCCATATCCGAATCAGATCATGTCTTACGGAGCAAACATGGTCATCTAGCGGAGACGCTCAGACTTTGCCTATTGTAATGATGAAACTTGATGTGGTCATATTTTCGTATATTTTTATCATATATTTCCTTTGGATTTTATATATTCAAATAGGTTATATGCACTACATTTAATCGTTTTATTTTATAGGCATTCAATACCGGAGTTATGCAAAAAAGGAGTGGAAAACAAGCTTTTCGGGTGTCTATAGTAATTCCAGTGGAGCAAGAGACTAATTAACTACACCAAGACAAATGCATGAAACTGCAATGGTTTTGGAGATCAAATGGACATGGGGATGCTATTCAATGGACTTTGGGAGAAAACATAATTATTTATTTTTATTATTTTCGTTTATTTTCTTTTTTATTTAATAAGAACTTAAAATGCATTAGTTATGTTGTAGCCTATTTTATCTGACAAGGGTAAGGGTGCCGGTGGCAAGGAGAAGAGAGATTGAGAGAGATGTGTTTGTAGAATTGTAGGGAAATGTGTGTGTTATCCCTCCTACATAGTGCCTTTATTTATAGTAGTAAATGAGAGAAGAAATTCCTTCTTCCCCAAGGAATACAAGTTGTAATAGGAAATGATAACTAGAATCAAATCTAATCCAGGATTTGCACAATCACACTTAACTAGGAAAGTTTACAAGAAGTTAGGATTTTAGTGGGGTTTAATTAGGCATTTTCCTACCATTGCCGTGTGATTTATAAGGAGATTCATTCTCCTTGTTTTTTGATTAGAAAGCCACCAAAATATATCACGCTTTAGGGGGGCTGCGGCAAAGAAGGGAAGAAGAATATAAGTTTATAGTTTTCTTTTGAAGGGCTACGATGTAACCTAAACATGAATACTTAATTACCTTGTGGCATTGTTATTATCAAGTTTTTCTTTTATATTGAGTATCTTTTGCTATTCCTAATGCGCTTAATTTTTATTTAGATGCTTGATCACCATCTAGGTTTAGATTAAGTTGATTTGATGCAAGTTAGAGTAGATGTCATACTTAACTTGAGTTTAGCTTCTCGCAATTGATACCATAAGAACCTATTTGTAGATACCATGGAATTAGGATTTGTGTGATTGTCCAACGATTTCTATAGAACTTAATGGGTTCTTACTTGTTTAAATTCATCTAGATGCCATAGAGGGTTAACATGTAAGGATACTTTCGATCAACCATATGCCATGACCATTAAATAAATTAGGGAAAATCAATCATCAATATTGGAGAACTACTTGAGCATAACATATTAAGGGAATTAAGTAGAATTGGTTACGGTGAATTCGGATGCCCTAGGTCTTCTTTTTCTTAGGTTTTCATTTTATTATTTACATGCATTTTATTTCAAGTTTTATTTAATTTCGGTTTATTTCAAAATATCATATCTTTTTCGTTAAAGCTTCTCCACTTTAATTTGTTTTAATTTAGTTAGTAAGATTTTTAGAATCAATTTAATCTCTGTGGGACGATATCCATGCTTATATGCTATACTATAATTTGATTCGTATACTTGCAAGCAAAAAAATTCGAGACTTAATAAGGCTAATTTTGGTTATCTAATTTTCGCAACAAAAATGTCATTTTGTTGCGTGTGCACGAAAAAAAAAAATTACCTTAGATATTCTTTACAGATTTTAACCGTCAGATTTGTTGGTCCCTTGAGAAGCTGCTCTGTATTCAACGATTTTGCTCATCCTGGAGTACACTTATATATTCCTGGAATGAATTAGATGCATTATGCTTAGTTCATTTCTCTCAAGTCATTAAGCTTGTTTGAGTAAAACACTTGGAACTTTTCATCCTTTGCTTCCTAAACGTGGAATATAGTTTAATCCGTCAATCTTTCTGAAGTGAACTAACTTCTAAGTGATGAGTACTATGGCGAAACATGAGTAAGCTTATGGGCACGGGACAGAGCTCAAAAGCCTCCCTTGGTGATGTTGATCTGGAGTACCACTTTACTCCGGTACCAGGTATTAAATATTAAACCCATGAAAAACCTTTTGCCCTAGACTTGCGGTAATGCATTAATAGGATTAAGGATGAGAAACTGTCGAATCATACCCGAAATGGCCTTTAGATTTTAATATTAGTCTAACATGTTTGACCAATGATGGGCTTCCATCTCGTTCCAAATTGCTAATCCATCCCTAGTGAATCTTAAACGAAATTATGTTAGGGACTTGGTCACCTGTATATGGGTCGGGAATACTTTTTCAATCCTTTTGTCAGATCCTATGCATAGGACCTGAGCATTCCCGATTGGACTACACTTAGCTGGCTGGGCTAAGCAATTTTCGTGTACCGAAGCGCCATTAGAATAAAATTCCTCTCGAGGATTTCCTAGTCTGGATGCCTCATTTGGACCTGCTTAACACATGCTGTTGTACAACGTTCTTCGCTTAATACTCTTGTCCGAGATAGAAGTAGTCGTACTCAGGGTCAGAGTTCAGAGCCATATTCAGATGATTTCTAGATCACCGTTTCGACTATTCCCTCTAATGGTGTAGAGCCCAGGTTTGAATGTTATAACCTACAACCTTTCTAGCTGTATAATCTTTCAGGAGGTCGAATTGTGCATTGGACTACCAAGTCAGGGCACTATGTGCCTGTGCCTATAGTCGTGTTTACTCCCTAGGGCAGGAGAAGAACGACACGAATCGAGCAAGCAAACCATCTTAAATAAGAAAAGAGGTTGAGTCTCTTCGGGCTTATAGAGCAAACGCTACTATGTTTATGCCTAATCGTAACCGCACTTATTAAGGCTCGAGTCTCTCAAGCTGCTAATAAAAGAAGACGAGATGGGCTAAAAGCGACTCCTTTGACTACTTTGAACTTTTAGACTTGCGATCATGTAAAGTTTCAAGGTTCTTTATACTTCTATAATTTAGGGTATTCCATGTACTGCATTGAATGATGTAAGAAAGAACAAACAATGGTGCACAAGGTTCTGAAAAGATCATTCTCAGCTTTGGGTCTTTTGTCCTGGGCATGCATTTAATCATGCATATAATAATTAAATAATCATAAGTACTTATTTTGGAGCGCTACCATGGCTTTGACCAAGGTCGTTGATAGGAGCATATTTATGCGACTTAGTTAGCTTGTTTCCTTGCATTTACTTAGTTAGTTAGTGTTTATTTTAGTGTTTTAAGCTATTTTC
>JAOEHR010000067.1:18962829-18976617 GCA_025448175.1 Aronia arbutifolia
TCCCCGGCCTAGAACGATCCCTATTTACACATACTACATCTATAGGGTTTTAATTTGAGTGTTATTTAATTTCACATCATCAACCTCATATTATTCATGAACATAAATATAATTAAGGCATCCCCTTATAGGTAAGCTTACATGAGCATCCCGTAGGATTATTTCATCATTTCCCTACAATAAGGCGTTTCTTACAAACGTGAATCTAGTTATGGCAATCACGTAGTAAATTCATTAATGAATGTATAAATGGAAACTAACCAATATATATATCTCTCAAAGAAAAGACCCACTCACAGATCATGTCATCAGGTCGAAGCTGTTCGAACTAAGAAAGCTGGAGTCACCAATAATAATCGCACCTAATCATAATATTAGGACCCATTAGTAAAACAATTAAATTTGGGAAAACGGAGTGCGGATTTGGAATCAGGGCGTCGAAATACGCTAAGGAAGGTCCTCGATAAATTTTGTAAAAAGTCAACGGTCGACCCTAAAAAAGTCAACCAAGACGCCTCAGTGATCAACTATGTTAAATCTTCGAAGTTTCACTAAATGGATGCCAAAAACAGACTTGAGGCATCGAAATTAGCCTAGGAGGGTTTTCGAAAAATTTCCTGAAAGGCCAACATAAGGAATATTCCAAACCCAACTCAGAAATGGGTCTGGGCCGGATCTGGGCTTGAGACTTGGGCCAGGTTTTGGGCCAAGTTTGGGCTTCGACCCCTTTTTTTTTTTCCTCTTCTTCTTGTCCGGTCGGTTGCCGTTGCAACCGTCGGTATCTATAAACTCCAACTAACTAGAACTTCACCAAACCTAGCCAAGTAATATATCAAAACGAAAATCAAGGAACAAGGATTCGAGTAGTACCATTGGTTTCCATGGCTGTGGCCGGGTGTCGTCGAAAAATGGCTCGAAAGCCGCCGGGTTTCTCACCGAAAAATCTGGGTTAATTTCCAAGGATGTTTTCTGCGTCCAAAACATGTATACAACTCAAGAATTGAATCAAAACATCAAAAAGGAAGAGATCAAAGGTTACCTCGCCGGAAAAATTTTGACAACTCGCCGGAGTTCTCCATCCTTTGTTTCTCTAGTGCAATGTCCGACGGTTGTTCAAATTTGGGTTTTGGGCTTGGGAATAGAGAGATGGAATGAGCTGGGGTGATGGTTATGTGGCTCACCAACGAGGTGTGAGTGGTGGTGATGGTTTTCAGTGTCGCCGGTTTTCAACGAGAAAGGAGGAAGGGAGTCTTACGGGGGAAAGAAAGAGGGAGATGGTGTGAAGGAAGAGAGGGAACACATGGCAGAAAATTAGAGGAGAGTTTGGATGAATGGGCCCCACGAACCACAAATAAATTATTAAAATAATTAAAATATGCAATCAGAAAATAATAAAATAATAATTTAGTAATATAAAATAGTATAAGATAATTAAAATAGTAATTTCTTCAAAAATAACTTTCGAATTCATAGTTCCATAAAATCTTCGTCGTAGCTCCAATTTGATTCTGCTTGCGCCTACACGTTCGTAGTGAAAAGTACTACGAGGATACGCTAAAAGAAAGTTTCATACGCCTCACAATACGCTGGTCAACGAAAGTTAACATCCTCGTCTCTAAGGGCATTTTCGTCATTTCACATTTTAAAATTAATAAAATCATAAAGGTAGGGACTGGTTGTCACAGAGTTCTTGCTGTCCCTAGTGAAGGTAAGTCTCGAAAACCCCCAAGATCTTCATAGATCGTGTTTAGGAGTACGATTAAGATGTTTTAATGTTGTTTGGATGTAGAAATACCTCGGGGAAACTTCCCCAGTTTTTCGACGAATGACCCGTGTGTTTGCAGGCTATTTCCGGCTAACTCCGGCCACGACTCAGCCTCTTTTTGGTACGAATCTCTTCTCCTCACTCAAACCTTCATTTCCATAGGTAGGACGTCAATTTTGGTTAAGAATCGAGCTCGAACTGAGCTTGGAAAGTTTCCCGGCCAAACTTGGCCCAGTCCGGCCTTCTTCTTCATTGGGTCCGATTGACCCGCAAGCCCAAACGGGTCAACTCGTCCCGGGATGAAAAAAATGGGCCCAAGCCCAACCCAGTTTCGAAATGGGCTCAAAATATTCTTGGAATATTCTTTAGAATATTCCTAAAATATTCCCTGGAATTTTCGAAATTTTCTCGAAAACCCTCATATGTTAATTTCGTTGCCCCAAGTTTGTTTTTGACATCCGTTTAGTGAAATTTTGAAGTTTTAACGTAGTTGACTGGCTTGGCGTCTCGGTTGACTTTTTGATTTAACAATTGACTTTCCCGTTGACTTTTTACAAAATTTGCCCCGAACCCCTTCTAGGGTAATTCGACTCCTGATTCCAAATTCGCACTCCATTTTCCCAAATTCAATCATTTTAGTACCATTTTACTAATTGGTCCCTTTATGTGCTTAGGTGCATTTGTTAGTGGTGATCCCATCCTCCCTAGTTCGAACGGCTCTTCGGCGACGGAGTATCTGTGAGTGGACCCCTTCTTAAATTACATGATTTTTTTATTAAATGCTAGGCCTGCATTCATGAAAAGCATGATTTCATGATTTTTACATTTTATGCATTATTTATGATTTATCGAATTTACGTTTTACGAAACGTTATCAATTATTGGATTTACGCTTACGAAATATTACGAATTTACAAATATGTTTTATTATGAATTTGTGAATATGGTTTATGATAATAATTTGAGCTAGAACGCTCCTATGGATTTATGATATGATGCTTTGAGCTTTTGAGCTCCGATGATTTGATACGAGAAATGTGATTTATGTTTTAAGTGCTTGCTTAGTGGGTAATCATACAACACATACACACAACCTGAGTATGTATACGTCTATGGCCATAGGACACAGTTGATGACTAGTGACATATTTATTACATACTCAGCTTCACTTGTGAAACTAGTGTCGGTGTGTTATGTTATGTTTCTTTTCTGGTGTAGCCTAGAGTCGTACAACTTCACATTCGGATGATGGGACCTACCATATTTTCTTCACTGGCATAACCCAGTGTTGTAACGCCCCGCCAATTTATTTCAGAAATTACATTTAGTGGTAGGCCAAAAATGTCATTGTTAACCTTTATGTTAATAACCACTCTAACATTTCTTTCTTTAACGATTTTCCACTAAAATTTAATCTCGTTTATTTTATGGCTGCATCTAACTCCTCGTTAGACTGTCTACGTACCCTTTGAAAGGATCAAGCCAATCGTAGTTCACAATTCACAACCGTAGATCAATGGCAATAAAATAAAATAACAATTCAATATAAATCACCTATATTATAGTCACTCGTACGTAAATCAAGACACCCGTCATCATAATGAGCCCACTAAGCTTCATGAAATGTCAAAATGTTAACAACACTCTAAGATAAATGACACACTAGAAACTCAGTTTAGTTGACTATAAAAAAAGTTAACCATCGATCAAGATCGAGGATAGGGTTCACAACCCTAGAAATCTAAATCGGAACATCCTGCCTATCAAATTTATGATCCATAACTTCTCAACATCCACATTATTCTTCTAGAACAACATACCAAAATTTCATTACAATCCAACAGCTAGATCTCTGCCAATCGCACATTCAAGTGGCGTTCAACGTTTGATTTTAGAAACTTAGAAAGCCAATTCAGGAAGATCCGTATATTAGATTTCCAATCTGTAAGTTCCTATAGTCCTCAAATATTACGTACTATTACGTATTAAAGTTTGGTGACGATCCAACGGTCGGTTCGTCGATACCTATAATGTCCAAGTGTTGGTTTTTATCAAAACTATAGTCATACGACGAGATTTCAAAAATCAAACATCACATTTGGAATCAAGGTATCCAAATTAGTCTAGGAAGAGCAGGTGGGGTCTCGGCCCACACGCCGCGGCCACCCTAGCCTTGACTCGCCGGAAAATTCAACTATTTTAAAAAATTACCAAATTTTACAGGCATGTAGATCTCAATGAGTGGAGCAAGTTTCATACCTGGGCCGAAGTCCAATTTGGCAGGAAAACGCCTGAAATTGCTCATAAACCGCGGGAACCCTAGAATTGAGTGTGCTTCGATTCGACCTCCATACGTGCTCCGACACCTCCACCACTACTTGGGCATTGTTCCTGAGGTTGAGGGGAGCCTATTGATGGTGGTAATTGATGGAGTTGACTTCGGAAATGGCGGATCGCAGCCGTACACCTCAAGAACCCACCGGGAATCACAAATTAAGGCGCAATTAACTCGGTTTTTTGATGAAATTGGAAGGGTAAGGGATGCTAGGTCAATTCTAGGTGATGTGTGGCTTCAATTTTCCGGAGAAAACGTTGTAAAAGGCATCGACAAACTGCCTTTCCACAGGTCAAGCTGAGGGTTACGGTGACCCGGTTTGTTTTTGGCTGGGTTTTTGGTTGGATCCACTCAATTTCCTCCCCTCTCATTTCTCTCCTTTGTTTTCTGATTGGGCAGCCAATGCCCTTCTCCTCCTTCTCTCCCGCACCTCCCTTATTTCTTTCTTCTCCCTCACACTGCCATCTGGCGGCTTCTAGACTCCTCTTCATTTTTTTTCATTTTTTTTAAATTATTTTTTTAAAACCTCTAATTTCTTCGTTTCAACTCCGATTCACAAACGGTTTTCGCCTACGTTTTCGTAGGGTCAAGCTCTATCCAAATATATCAAGAACTACAATAAAATATATACGAGGATAAAATACGTCCTCGTATAATTACGTTAAACCAACTAGGGCATTTTCATCTTTTTCCTTTATCGATAAATTTTACGACGTAAATTATAATAATTTCCAGTAACAAAATTTTAAAATCTCCCAATTAAATTTTCATAACCATAAATAGATTTATTTTCTATTTTTCCCCACATATTCATAATTATGAATATCAAATTCATATACTTAAATTTTTCAGGGTATTACAAGTGTCATACAGCTTCACCCTCGAGTGATGATTATGCCTTCGGGCGACTATGATACCCCTAGCTGAGTACTTTATTATTTTCGATTTACTAAGGTTTTATGGATGTGCCTTCAGGCCACTATGTTATCATTATTGAGCACTGTTTTATACATACATGTTTTAGATGTTTTCATGGCATGTTAGGGTTTTCAGAAAAACCTAGTACGTGTTATTATATATACGTGTTTTCAAAACAAGGGTTAGTATGTTCAAAAGAAAAATGGTTTTACTTAGTATTATTATTATAAACTTTAGTCCACTCACCCTTTTGTTTTGTGCCCCCTTCAAGACTTATAATCGAGGCGTACGATCTCGGCATTGAGGCACACCCGCATCAGTAGCTTTGAGTTCCCCTCTCGGTGTAGGATCCACTTTCTTAGTAATCTCATTATTTTATAATATTCCTTTCATACTATTCTTGATTAGTTGTATGCTCTGAACATGTTCCTGCATCTGCATATTTCATTATATTTAAAATTACTTATTTTATTTACGTTCGTTCTTTCTTCATAACTTGCATGCATGCTAAAATGGCTTCGTCACCCTCGGGTGTAGGCCAGCACGTGCCCATCCTGGTAATTGAGGGATATCAGGATCGGGGTGTGTCAAACCGCCTTACCCGCCTAGGCAGCTTCCTAACCCCTACCCGATTTTTCTCCACGTATTGGCTTAAATCACATCGGTCCTCCATTGCCTGGTACCTAGATGGCCGCCTAGGCCGATTGTTAGAACATTGCTTTTGAATTATTTCCCATGCAAGTTTTTATTTTGGCAAATTTTGGTCTTATTCTTATACTATTGTTTTTTTTTTCGCGCAATTATTGTATTACTTGTTTGCCTAAAGTCATTTTTTAGTTTACAAAAATACTGTTACGTTCTTGACATTTATCGCCCAGCCCAAAATTGACTATACAAGTTGAGTCTATTGTCTGATACTTCTAGGCGAATAAAAGATTCACTCCTCCAGTATCCCATTATAACACTCTAAAACCAATAACGCGAGTCAAGTAGAAAAGTGATTTTGTCGCTTATCTTTTAGAACTTGCCTGTCCATGTTTCTCTTTTCTTCTTTCCTCCCTCTTAAGAATTGCTTTCTATGCAAATTTTATTTCCATTTCCAAAATTTTAAGTCTCATTATATTTATTTATTTTTGTTTGGAAATTGTTACATTAGTATTTGGTTTTTTTTAAAGGGGACTAATGGTGGCAAGCCACGATTATCCATTATTTATGAGCTCAGAGAGGCTATGAGAAATTTCACTCTGCTCGTGACCACAGTCAAATAGACTCACCAACCTGGAGCATCGAACCCCGGACCTCCCATATTTTTTTGTTTATTGAGGAGCCACAGTCCGCGCCTTTACCACTGGGGCACTTGATGTGGTTTACATTAGTATTTGTTTACCTAAAGTCATCTGTTAGTTTACAAAATTACTATTAGGTTCTTAACATTTTTGCAAGTTACTAACAAATTAATACATACGAGAAATTTCACGTATGACTTTCTAGACGTGCTGGCCTCTGCAGGACAGTCACACCAAATGCAGGCTAGGTTGTATTATGTTTCACCCACTTCAAATTGACTCTATAAGTTGAGTTTATTGTTGCATACGCCTCGATGAATAGAAGAATTCCTTCTCCGGTATGCCGCCATAACATTATAAGTCAATAACACGATGTTATCAATGGCGTAGCCACCCACAAGGCTAATGTGGGCTGTAGCCCAATGGAGGTTTTCTGTAAGGGTAGTGCTATGTATGTACTTATTTTTACTTCTCACACACCCCTCTCAATTTTCAGTTGTTCGAATCTAATGAGTTGGACATGATCACTAACAAAAAATTAATAAGGTTGTGTTGGAAGTAAAAATGGGTTTGTTAATAGAACTATTCTTTTGTAAACTCATGCTTATAGCTTACTCAATTTCAATAGAAATGATTATTTAATGTATATTTTATAGAGGATAGGTAATAAATAAAACGTTTTATGCTAAAAATTATAAATTAGTTCTATCTCCAATGTTCTATTATCCTATTCTTTAAAGAAAAAAACCATTTACCCTATGTAATTTAGCCTCTATGCTTCTTACTCAAGAAAAGCAAAATAATTTCTTTAAATCCACAATTATTATCTTCGCAATTCCTTAATTTTCATTGCGATTTTCCAATAAATGTCACCTTTGGTACTTTCTTAATCTCTTTATTATTTACTTATTCTTGATTTAATTAGTTGTTTAATTATTTATATGGTCCTTGAATTTATCAGTTAGGGTTACGATTTTGAGCATTGTTCTAAAACGCGGCCTAGGCGCTAGACGGCGGTGCTTCGCCATGATTATCCCGAAATCGTTTACTAAATCGGCAAAGTTATTTGGCGGCGTAAGTCGGAAGCCTAGGCGGGCTAAACGGTGGCTGGGTGGGCTAGATGGAAGTTGGATGGTCTGGGTGGCCTGGAAAAATACGATTGCCTACCCAGAAGCAGGCGGACACTAGAAAATCTGGGCGCTATGCGTCTCGCTGTCTACTTTAGGTGTGACGATGGTCTACGAGAGAGAGAGAGAGAGAGAGAGAGAGAGAGAGAGAGAGAGAGAGAGAGAGAGAGAGCATGAATCTGCAATTGCATAAATGGTGATAAGTAGACGTCGACAATGGTTTTTGCTTAGCAGCTTAGGGTTTTTTTTTTTTAAAGTAAATTGGTGATTGGAAAGTGTCTTGGGTTTTTTTTTTATTCTAATAGGATAATAAATGGATTAGATGACTTTGGGTTTTTTGTTAGGGTCCATTACGCCCATCTATAAATGGACTTAACAATTCTATTTATGGAGCTTTAATGAAGGGATTGGGCCAACAAATATTTAACCAAAAATCATCTCAAAATGTTATTTAACCAAAATGGCTCAAAGTTTAATAAAAAATCATCCAAAACTATTGTCTACGGGCCAAATTTACAAGCCCAACCCGCTACAAAACTACAATTCCGTAAATACCCCTATATGATTCGATATTCTCCTAACTTTTCACCAACCTCAACCCCAGCACGAAACCGCCATAATAACTCACTGTCTTCCTATCAAATCGAATTCCCCCATTTCAAAAACAATCAAATCAAAGTTCAAAAGGAAGCATTCGTCAGAATAAAGCCACCGAAACAAGTTCAAAGAAGTTCAATGGCATAAACCGGCCAAAAAGTGGTGCAAAACTTACCGTATCCTTCGTGTGAACAAACCGGAGAAAAAGAAGTCCAAAGTTTACCACAACCTCCGTCGGAACAAACCGGAGGAGGAGACGTCCAAAATTTACCACAACCTCCATCGAAACAAACCAGAGAAAAAGAAGTGCAAAACACAGCAGAACCACCGTCAGAACAAAGCGGCAAAAAAGAGGTAATAGTCTTATCCCTGTTAAACTCTCATGCACTTCTTAATGTTAAACATTTCTAAATAGTATGATTGTTTTGCCACTTTTTAGAAAACAATGCGACCTGTTATGATTTGAATCCGTAAACAGTTTGCTCTGTTGTGCAAAAACTAACACTGTCTCTGGAAAAAAAAAAAGAACCAAAACATAACTGTTTCTGGAAAACCTAAAACATAACAGTTTTTCTGGAAAAAAATCAGATACAGTGTTTGTTTTGTCTGTGTACAAATAAACACTGTATCTGGAAAAGAAAAGAACCAAAATATAACATTGTTTCTGGAAAACCAAAAAATATCTCTGTTTTTTGGAAAAAAATCGCATACAAAGTTTGTTTTTTCCTTTATTTCGGTATTTGTGTACAAACAAACACTGTATCTGGAAAGAAAATAACAAAAAAAAACATTGTTTATGAAAATAAAGAACTAAAACCTAACACTGACTCTGAAAAATCCAACCAAAAACAAACAATGGATCCAGAAACAGTGTGATTGTTTGCTACTTTTCTAGACACAATGTCCCTTATTATGATTTGGATTCAAAAACAGTGTGATTGTTTGCTACTTTTTCAGACACAATCTGCTTTATTTTGATTTAAATCCAGAAACAGTTTGATTTGTGTAAATACTTGACCTTGGACTATCTGTTTTCTCCAATCCATATTCTGCTTGTTCTTCTTAAACAGTTAATTATAATTCCTAAGCTCTGTTCATTTTTACAAATACAGGTAACCAATAAAAAAAGAATGAAGACTTTTGCAAACAAAACAACATTGAAGAAGAAGAAAACTCCAATGGATAAGAAGAAGACTCCAAATTCAACTAAGAAGAAGAGAAGATATCGAAGTACATATCTCCAATATCGATGCAATATAACCGGGCTTTCAGACTCAATGGAAACATACAAGCCAATACTTGAAGAATGCAAAGATGTTTGCGAACAGTTGGAAAAGACACTGTTCTGGAGTCTCATTAAATTGTACATGGATCACTTCCTTGTTGTCACCAAAAGGAAGAAGAAGTCCAATACGGACTTAATTAAGGTTATAAAATGCTACGACCCTAATGAGCAAAAGTTCAAATTTGGAGATCACGATGCAAGAGGGATAACACCTGATGATGTTGCCCTAATCTTTGGACTGAACAATGATGGAGTGAAACTGCCAAACACCGACAAATCCTCCAAATCTGGTAAGGAGGACAGATTCATCGAGAAGTACCTTCATAATGTTGAACGAGTGAAAAAAAAAACCACATTCTTCAAGCATATCAAAAATCACTCGTTGACCGAACTCCTGAAGGTGCAAAAAATACAGCTTCCATCATATGTGCACATCTTATCCAGTCGTTATTGTCAAGATCTAAAAAATACTAGGCACTAGTCGGGCGATGAACTGGGGCCTAGCGCCTAGGCGGTCTAGGCGGATTTAATGAATTTATTATATATTATATAAATTAATTAGATTTACTATGTAATATATAACTAAATATGAAACAATATGTAATTTTGTAAAAAGAATAATATATGTAATGTAATATTTCAAGTATATAAATATAGTTTGGTCTTAGAAAAAACAATAAAGCATTAAAACAAAACCCACGTAATGACCCTGCACTCAACTCGTTCTAGATCACTCCCAATCGGTGGAGCCCTACCTCTCTCACATTACCCAAGGTTTCAATCTCATATCAAAGTTTTATAGTGTAAAAAATATTAAAGAAATCAATTGTCTATTTAATAATAGGGCTAGTGGTGGACATGACAGTAAATATAGCAGAGTGGTACACTCTTAAACATTTTGGCGCCTTGAAAACCGGAAAGCTCTTTATTTGGGTTTTCTTCCATTTCCTCTTCCTCCTCTCTCACATCTTCGTTTTCGTTTAGTTCTTTTTTTTTTGGTTTCCTCTTCATCCTCTGACAAATATTCTTCCATTATCTTCTGTAAATTCCCTTCTTTTTCGAGTCTGGCGTTGCGAGAGTTGGAGTTGAAGTTGTGAGTCTGCTTAAGACGAGATAGCACGATCTAGAGCAGAAGAGAAGACAATGATGAGAACTGTGCACAGAGCATAAGAGAGTTCAAGATAGAAGATGAAGAGCCAGCGATGGAAGAAGACAAGATTCAATTCGCCTAGATATGTCGCCTAGGCCATCTGGACCGCCTAGAGCGCCTAAACAACCGTCTAACTCCCCACCGATTTCTGTAACGATTTGCCTTAAAACGCATCGGGGCTCCACCGCCCAACGCCTAGGCGCCGCCTAGGGCGTTTTTTAGAACATTGGCTATTGTTTGCAAACTCTGGCTCATACATCATATGGAGCTTCGTGCAAATTTGTGGGAAGTTGGACGAAATCAACAAATATAATTGGGCCAATGGTGTAAGATACTACATCTTCAAAATGATAGACAGATCACAAACCAAGAAGAGGAAATGAGGAGATGAATCAACAACCAGTGGTTGCACCATTCTTATTTTGGTAAGAATATAAGAATTATAGTTTTAAAAGTATGAAATTTTTGCTATGATTCTTAAACCGTAACTATTCTCACTTTTCTTAATTTGTGCAATATTGGATATGTCTTAAATCAAACCTTGTTGAGATGATTAAAGGCCGAGAAAACATGGTCCCGACGATAAGAAGATGGGACACAACAATGATACACCAAGCAATCAGAGATGTTACAGTTGAAGATATTGAGGTAATAACTAATAATCAAAATCATTTTCACATAATACTTAGATTTTACATTTCTAGAAACAATTCAACTTTCAAAAAACTATAAACAACCCTAATGTGTGACTATGTGCGGATTGCCAGTGCGATTCTTCCTACTGAAAAAAGAGAGGGCTATTCCAATAATGGCAAAACAAAGACAACGGCAAAGAAAAGAAAGAAGACTAGCGCTAAAAAACATGACCAAGGTGAAGATATTGAAGTAATGACCAATGAACAAAAACAGTAACTTATAATCCATAAACAATAACTTATAATCCAGAAACAATTACTTATAATCTAGAAACAGTGTCTAGCAATCCAGAAACAGTGTCTTGCAATTCAGAAACAGTTACTTATAATTCAAAAACTTTGATATCTGCATACTTTCTTGCACTATAAATTCCAAAAACAGTGACTTATAATCCAGAAACAGTTACTTATAATCTAGAAACAATATTTCTTTTTTACTTTCTAGCACTATAAAATTAAAAAACAGTGACTTCTAATCCAGAAACAGTAACTTATAAGCCAGAAACAGTGTTACTTCCTTACTTTATAGCACCATAAAATCTAGAAACAATTGTTTTACAATCCATAAGCTGTGTAATTTGAATTCATTTTGAAAATCCATAAACAGTAGCACACTAATAATTTGAATTAATAAATAATACTTGTGTAACTATGTGCTGAGAAAGTAGAGGATTCTTCTAGAAAGGCCAAAGAAAAGATTATGACAAGGAAAAGAAAGAGAACTACTACAGCAAAAGATGTGATGGAAAACTGATGAAAGAAATAAAACAGATGATGCACATCAGTGCAGCACAATTGATGAAGCCCAATAACAGTTTGACAAGTTGTAGAGTGAAGAATTTCTAAAGCTCAATCCAGATTATCAAATTCACATCCATGGTATTGACACAACAATAACCGATGAGATGTTTAACCAATTTGAAAAATGTACGGGCATGAAACAAATGAGGTATATGGTCAAGCATCTAATGATGCATGCAATTGACAATTTGCAAACAGCTTCTGTAGTTTCTGGTCAAACAACTGGAAAACTCAAAAGAGACATCGAAAAGCTTCAAGAAGAAAAAGAGTTGAACAAGAAGAAAATCTGTGATATGGATGCTGAAATCTAGCAGTTGCAGTTGAAGAACACTAAAGCTTTAGGAAAAGTGAATTTACTTCTCAATGACATTTCAATCCTGAAGAATAAGCTACAAGAAAATCAAACAAAAGTTTCAGAAGTTCAAATTGATGATCGAATGAAGAGTCGAGAAGAAGTCTCTAAACATCAAATGGAAGATGTTCAAATAGAGGCAGAAACAGAGGATGTCGAAATTGCCAAACAACTAGAAGCGATCACTGGAAAAGACCAAGTTCAAGTTCCAATTGATTTTCAAATGGACAGTCGATATGTTAAAGCCGCCAACCAAGAAGATACCTCCAAAGTTTAAGCTATGAATGAGGATTCTTCTACTAACATGGCTATTCCAGAAGCCAATGATACTAAAGATGGACAAGAAGAAAATGCTGAAGAAAAAAAGCGGACAAGAGCTTTGGTCAGAAATATTCGAACCAGAGACAATCGTAAACCAAACGTTCTTCCAGAGTTTGATTATGTCCCCGTCTATAAAAACCCCAAAAAAGAAGGCCAAGTACATATATGATGTTAGTGACAGTGAAAGCCCTTCCATTGTTATATCACAACCATAGCAGAATTTGGAACCAATTATTGAAAGAGAGAAAGAGAAGCGGATACTTGAAGAACAAGAAACTGAAAAGAAAAAGCCAGTGGTCGAAACTCAAAAGAAGAAGCCAATGGTGGAAACTGAAAAGACGAAGCCAATGGTAGAAACTAAAAAGAATAAGAAAGTGCTTGACAAAGAAAAGGTGAAGCCAATTGTTGACAAAACACAAAAGAAAGTACTTGAAAGGTCAATAGCTGAAACTGAAAAGCACAAGCCAGTGGTCGAAACTCAAAAGAAGAAGCCAATGGTTGAAACTGAAAAGAATAAGAAAGTGCTTGAAAAAGAAAAGGTGAAGCTAATTGTTGACAAAACAAAGGAGAAACCAAAAGTTGTAAAAGCAATGCCGATTGCAAAAGAAACAAAAAAGAAACCTGCAAAGAAGACAAATGTAAAGAGCTCAAAGACTGATAAAGGCAGTTACCTCCCTACGACAACAAACGCTTACAAGTTCCTTGATGATGAGACAAGAGAGAAAATCAAGGAATATTATAGACAAGATGAAATGTAAGTTTTCGATAACATTAACTATGAACTTATATTTCATAAACAATATGCTTATTTTCTTAAAATCCAGAAACTTTGATATCTGCTAGTTTCTAGCACTATAAAATCCAGAAACAGTGACTTGCAATCCATAAACAATTAGTTATATTAAAAAACTTTGATATCTACATACTTTCTACCACTATAAAATCCAGAAATAGTGACTTACAATTCAGAAACCTTGATATCTTCATTCCTTCTAGCACTATAAAACCAGAAACAGTTACTTATAATAAAAAACAGTGAACAAAATTCAAACACAGTGACTTATAATCCAGAAATAATTACTTATAATCCAGAAACAGTGAACTTATATTTCATAAACAATATGCTTATTTTCTTAAAATTCATAAAGAATGTGCT
>JAOEHR010000067.1:18976717-18987630 GCA_025448175.1 Aronia arbutifolia
TTCCCATTCACAAGTCATGTAGCTATGAATACCATGAGAACCATACTTCCCTAAATGATAATTTTCACTAACAAGCGTTGTAGAATCTAATGTATATCACGAAGAAGATACACTATCCATATGTAACTCAACTAGATCACTTGTACATTTGTCAAAAACCAATATTTTTACTAGAGATTTTCCAACAACACCAAGAACTAACAACATGTTCTTAACATCGGCATCACAATCCAATAGACAAGTAACCCTTCATTCAAAGAATATCTTAACTCAAAACAACCTGGTCTCAAACCTTTAAACCTAAAGCAAAGATCAACACAAATCTGATTGAATGTACATGTTGATGAAATAGAACTAATGACGGATAAATCACTCTAAGTAAACTGAGCTAGTTTACCATTCTCCATAACTATACAACACAAAATAAAAATAAAAATAAAAAAAATCAATACACAAATATTAAATGAACATATATAACAATAACACTGTATCTGAATAATAAACAACAAAATAACACTGTTTCTGGAAAAACTGAACAAAAACTAAAACTGTTTATGAAAAAAGAACATAAACATAAAGCTGTTTCTGGAAAACCCAAACCAAAAGACAATACTGTTTCTGGAAAAACTAAACAAAAACTAAAACTGTTTATGGAAAAAAGAACCAAAACATAAAACTGTTTGTGGAAAACCCGAACCAAAAGATAACACTGTATCTGGAAAAATTGAACAAAAAGCTAACACTGTATCTTTGAAACGAGAAAAAACCTTCTACAAATCATATACAATTATCAACAAAATAATACGAAATTGAATAACATGCAGATCTCAAATTTATTTTATGCAGAAAGAAACGATGAACTCCACTGATGAAGAAAATTAGAAAAACAGTACCTCGAATACACTATGAATAATGACGACGATCACATTTCAACGAAATAATACAACACATAAATTAAATAGCATGATGATCTATATTTTTGTTTCAAAGAAAAAGAAGAAGGTCTGCAAAACAACGATGAACTCCATTAACGATGAAAATCTGGAAAAAAATATCTCGAATATTGTACGAATAATGACAGATGATTTGAAAAGCAACGATCACATTCAATTTGATCAACACTTTAAAAGTTGAAACGACTATCACGTTCAAATTGATAAGAATTCGAAAGTTTGGTTCTTAAAGCCTTCCAACCAGCCCCGGCAAAAAAGAGCTTAACAAGAAAACCAAACTGAACAAATTTAAAACAACTCAACCTAAAAAGTTAGGGGTAAAATCGACAAATCAAAATTTATTATAGTTGGGCCATTTTTAGTTAGACTGCTTTAATATGGGTCTTGTACTAACCATTAAACAAAACTTATAACATGGTTTTTGGTTAAAACTAAAACTTTTTAAGCCATTTTCATTAGTTTTCCTTTCTATTTAAAGGTAAAACAAGGAATACAAGGCCTAACTTGCATTTTATTTATAGCCTTACAAAATGATACAAAACTAACAAAAAGAGTCTAAATTTTTACATATTTTCATACATATATTTTTTTCTTTTTAAGAAATAACATATTATTCAATGTTTATTTACAAATTATATAGTAAATTTACTTAAATCCGCCTAGACTCCTGCCTAGCCGCCATGCCCCAGTCCGCCTCCCTACTAGCGCCTAACGTTTTTTAGAACCTTGATTTTGAGAAGAGTTTATATTATATTATTGTTCTTTGATATTGATAAAGCTAAAACACAATCGCGCTAATTCGATAGAGATCTCTACACAATAGCAAATTAAGTGTACGTAAGTAAGCCCTTGTCCTGATATACATGCTTAAATTTTTTTGAAACTTTTCAAACTAATGTAGTTTAAAAATAGTTGCTTAGTACTACAATATGGTGGTGTTCCTCTTTATTTGTTAGTTACGTGTTGCATGACACTTGGTTTAACCTTGACAATTATCTTTGATAACACTTATGTCCTTGTTGAGCTGTGGTTTCGCTCACCCTTTACATTTTAGACCTTGCAGGTTTGGTACAAGATAAATAAAAGGGTAGACGGGTTGAGGTTGTGTTAGACAGGAGATTTAAGGGTTTTATTTATTTATGCACACCTTGTAAAAGCTCTTGGAGTTATATGTTCGTTTTATTTTATTTCTACCGATGCACCGGGCGCAAGATTTATTTTTTTTTTCACCAACTCCAGGTTGGGGCATAACTGTATGTATTAAAAAAAAGGAACTTTAACGAAAAGCTTCCGGTACTGTTCACTTTAACGAAAAACCACATTTTTACACTAAAAAGTCAATCCTGGTACTATTCATTTTACCCTTTATTTTGTCATTATTGTTAAAACTCAAAGTTTTCAAGCCTTTTTCATTAGTTTTCCTTTAAAAAAATGAACTTTGAAATGACATTTCTCTAATTGGGCTACAGTTCTTTTGCAACTTTTTACGATGGTTAGGATCTTCTTTGTCCGACTCTATCTTGTTGGGTTGTGAACTACTTTAGTACATATGTGCAAAAGCGTGGGATGACATAAGTATAAAAAATCATATTAACATGCATAGTTTGTGGAACATTGAATTTCGTTTAATCGTATTAAATTAATCCACGTGATCGTGATTAATCAATGTACTTGTGTTCATGCAAAAATGAATGAAGAACACGTGCATGAACTTAGATTAGGTTTCGAACTCCAACATTAGACTTCATATACGAACGGATTCATTGAGGCTCCCAAGTGTTAGCCCTCTACTAGTATTCACACGAATGAATCTCTAATTAGTGAAGCAAGAGGATGACGATCTGCTAAGACCTTTTCCTCTAGATGGTGCGGTAGCAAAAGGTGTAGGGTGTGGTATTTTGTTTTTCAATTTCACTAAATTGGAAAACCTAAATCCCTTCTCTGTAAGTGTGCATTTGTTGCACTGGATTATTATAGATTGGACTAACTTCAAGGATTAAGATGGACTGGTTTAAAACAGACTAAGCTAAACTGACTGAGTAAAGCATTTGGTGTAATGTCGAACTAAGAAGCAGGATAATAAAAATATATAAAAAATAAAAAAAAACCCATGATATATAACAAAATATTCATAATATTTGCATAAACTTCAATTTCAACCAAATATTCATGTTATTTCCGTTAAACATTTCATCTTCTCAATGTTCAAAGTATGTTGGTGTCACTCAAATACCTTATTTAATCCACAGTTAATCCAATACACAATGTTATTGAATTTCAACAATCCGAAAGTATATTTTGTAAGTCTCGATTTATAGATTATCTTTACAAAAATTCAATTCAATCTAAAATCATTTGCCTATTTAATTATCACGATGAAATTTCAATGTTTCTTAAAGAACAAAGTGTTCGTCAATTTCTTTAAACTCAATTAGATACCTCAAATATTTTTGATTCAGCTAATATTTGCAAGAATGATCTATAAGGTGTAACTTGAAAAACAGATAGTTCGAATTGTTAAAATTAGATGTAGTATGAATGCCACAACTACTCCCCATTTTAAGAAAATGAGATCTCTTCCCATGAAGGCTTCGGCGGCCAACATCATCTGAATGCCAGCCTCCTTATGAGAGAGTTGACGCGGTTCTGCGGCGGTGGTAGCCATCGTCGAGACTTCAAAAGAGAGCGCAACATGACTTTCAAAAAAGGAGGGGCAAGGGAGAGGAAGATCCATGTTGGGAAGGTGTGGGAGGATTTGACGACGAGGTTGTCGTGCAAGAAAAGGACGTGATGCGAGCTAACGAAGCAAAGTAGAGAAGGTCTTAGCTGTCCGCTGCATTTTAGGGAGTCTCGCCAAGATCCTTTGAGGTCGCAAGTCCCACATAATCCCACTAAAACTAGTCCTATTATTAACAAACACCGAACTACACTGACTTTTAATGCAGTCCAGTCCAACGACGGCTAGTGAGCCCAAACAAACTCACCCTAAATTTCTGATTTCCCAACTCGTAGAATTCACACTAGGCCTAAAGATCCCTTAGGCATAAATTGGATTTAATATTTGGGAATCGGTGCAACAAAATGCGTCGTGTAAAATCTCAGGAACAGATCAAAAGTGTGTTGATGCATGTGAAGCAAATCAGTATGGGACATTTCAATCGATATGCAAAGATCTAGGCTAGAGAGATGTTCTCTCTTATGCCTCAAACTTTACAGCTTTTCCCCGGAATCCAGCCCGCGACGGTGAAATAATGTACCAAGGAAATATCGGAGTACAATGTACGTTGAATAACCCAACAACAGCGTTCAATTTTTGCCCCTTAAGATTCCGAAAGCAACCTTTACTCTGAAATAAGTTGCGTCGTCATCTAACAAGCGGTATAAGTAGATACTCAGCGTAGAAAAGCTGCAAGAAGAAAACAGAAAGAAATGAATAAAAAGTATGCCACATTGGAATTTACACATTCATAAATGAAATCACAAACAAGTTGTGTACAATCCATAAAACCAACGCTAGCAACTGGCACGTTGAAACAAGTAAAGCTGGAAATCGGTCTTAGGTTGGAGTCTCCAGACGGAGTCCAATTTCCAGACCGCAGAAACCAATGGTTCTTATAGTTTTTGAGGGATATTCTCATCTCCAAGAATATAGGCATTTGTTGTGCCTGAACAAAATTCGAGCCCTCGATAAAGACAAAGCAACCAATAAGCAATACTAGAAACATCAATATGAGGGCTTGAATTAGCGTGTGGAATGTTTGTAAGATGTTAAAAGCAAAACTGATGAGGCAAATTAGGGTCACCCTTGGTTTTTAATATACTTTATTCCACTGCAATTGCATTCAAGTAGCGGTAGTAAGCATTTACCTTCCATATAAACATGTAAAAGGATGTGATTGCAGCTTTGCTGTTGAGATCGACAGATTTGGCTCTGTTCCACAGTACCAAAGCCAAAATTGTATGTCCCAAAACCTAAAACAATGCAAATATAGAATAAATCAATATCTGCGTTCTTGGCACATTCTTCAGTTTCTAGTATCTGAACAAAGAGGTATAGATGAACAAAAACTCAATAGTAAGATGGGATTATGAAAACGCACTTAAGGTTCCCCAAAATATTATTAACTTCTCTTGAGAATATAAGAGCACCGCTTGTTCTCATGTAAAACCAAACACATGAAAAATTAATTCACA
The DNA here is from genome assembly GCA_025448175.1 of Aronia arbutifolia. NCBI lineage: Eukaryota > Viridiplantae > Streptophyta > Magnoliopsida > Rosales > Rosaceae > Aronia > Aronia arbutifolia. The sequence goes on from JAOEHR010000067.1 coordinate 18,981,865, forward strand.
TGTATACAATACAAACTGAAGTGGCCTCATTTGACGGTTTAACACTTCAAATGTTTGCATTTGTAAAGGAAGGCAACGAGTTAGAATCAGAAATTCAGAGTTAAAGAGCGATCGGTAGAATTTTAAGAACCCTTAACGTGGACACCTAAACTTCACAACATTACCAACTATTTCATAATAGTGAACGGCATGTGAAGGCAGAAAAATACAACTGAAAATAAATCATTAAATTCATGCTTTCCACTGCATTTATACGTTCTTCAGAATTAAACGCGTATAATTAAAAAATTATAGAGAAAGGAGAAATTGTGCCATTCATTAATCTACAATAAGTGAAGATTGGTAACGCTCACTACTGTTCTCTTTAGATTTAGAAAACTGAAACATTACCGTGAGGCATTTGCTCAACATGAAGCCAGATGATGCTCCCACTAAAACGGCAACACCGTAAGCCATTTCAAGTAGCGAAATACAAATCCAAAAGACCTGCCCAAAGATAATTAGGATCAAAACTATATATGCTCGCTTACCACCATAAAAGTCTGAATACTTTACATATGTATGAATACATGTATATCAGTGAAACTGTATATATGCGTGTATTAAAACTTAAAAGGCTACCCGCTTTTGTCCCATGCGTACTGTAAAAGACCGGATGCCGAATATTTTATCTCCATCAATATCAGGTATGTCCTACATGATTCCACGGTGTGAATAAAATTGATCATCATCCTTTTTTATCATAACTTCACGAAGTGAAATAATAGCAAACGCATAAATCTACTCATGTTCTACTTGAAATGAACAAAAAGAAAAGGTTTTACCTTAAATAATGCTATTACAACTGAGAAGAAGCTCATAAATGCAGTTGCAAAGATTAGTGGCCTCGAGAAGGCAGCTGGTCTTTTGTACACATGCATCTGGAAATCGTTAGATAAATTAGAACTCAACCACTGAGAGCACATCCAACTAAATGACAGAGATGATCCGTTAACAGTATCTGTTGAGAGCAATCAATTATTATACAAACTACTTTATCCATACAATTGCCCTCGCAACCGTCTTATGTGTGTGCACACGCAGATATGTTTGTCCTACAAGCATTGCATCGGACACTGGCAACCATTGCTCAAGTGACAGATATCTTTCAATGATGTTATAGGTTGAAATTATAATAGCGAATGCCGCTCAACGTGGAAAACATATTGTGTAAATCAAGTATTTTCTGAGAGAATGAAACAATGGGAAGGTATTAATTGATTTCCTAATAGAAAAATAACAAACCTGCATGTGCAGGAAAAAAGCAAGTTGGACTATCACCGCCCGAACAGCTAGGATACAGATTGCAGCAACCACAGCAGACCTCTTCCATCTCAATAGTGGCAACTGCGATTATAAAAGATGGGTTCTGACTTATGCTTTAGTACAATCGCTAGATTTACATGGAAAAATTTTAGATACTAAAGTCCAGCCTTCCATATACTATGTAATAAAAACACTCTTTCATTCATCAAATTGGTTATCACGAGTGACATAAGCTCTCCTCATACAGCTATTTAAGGAACATCAATAAGATTACACATGAGCAAAAGCCAACTCACATTGATTGAATAAGCAGTTCCAAGTACAAAACTGATGAAAAGGGCCCAAAACAATGGCCATGAACCAACAACCCATCCAAGCCAAAAGCTCTGTAGAAAAGAATGGTTACGGTCAGAATGTTTTTCAGTCACAATATGATTACGCTTGATGATAAATCCATACACTAAGTAAATATTGAACATTCAATCCAGTTTCCTTAAGTCTTAATTCTGATTTTGCATGTATATTAAGGTACTAGTAATTTGGTAGTATTCAGATGTCTGAAAAATCCAATGAAGTTTATTTCTTGCATGGAAACAATGACAATGCTGGCTACACAAATAGTTAGAGGAATAAGAAGTAAAAACACTATCGAGAGCACTCGAATCCTTAACAATTTTAACCAGAATAACTAAATTTCAAGTGAAGAACAGGAGGCAGTTTGCAAGCAAAAGTTAGGGAATCACATTACGGGCCCATTTGGTAATCTTATTTTCCTTGTGATTAAAGAGCAGGTGATGAAGAAGATGAAAGACGAGAGATGCAAAGCATAAAGGAAGAAGGATAATATAGTGGCTTTCAAAATAAAATCTAATAACAGTTTTAAATGGTCTTCAGTTTTTAGTTTTAATTTTTTCTAATCCAAACAATTGCCTTAGATACCATAATTAGAAAAGATGTCACAATCATGATGCCAGTTCCAACTGAATATTCCCCAGATGCCAACGGAAGATAAGGCTTGTTAACCTGCAACATACCATAAAATACAAGTATACAATTAGACAATTCACATATGCTCCATGTAAATAATCTTTTTGTTCATGACTTCCAAGAATATAAGCCAAATAATCCAAAGTGGCGCTTAATAAATTGAGCACGACTTGGTAATTGGTAACGTTTGAACATCCGTGAGTGTAGTGAGGGAAGCTTGAAATAATGGCTTAGTAGGCAGCTTGATAACTCTAGATAAAAGAACCTATCCTGGAACTCTACATGTAGAACCATCCTAATGGAATGCCCCCTTAAGAAACAAAAAGGCGACATAATTTACAATTCTTATTCCCCAATCATTGCAATTCTACCAGTAAACTTACAAAACCTACCTTGTCTATATCGATGTCAGACAACTGATTCAACCCAACAATGTAAATATTCATAAAGAGAGCAGCAACTACAGCCTGAAAATCAAAAAACGAAGCGTGTAAGAATAGCAATGACGACTGTACCCATGTAATCTTTTAAGATTATCAATATTTATTAGAGGCATCACCTCCAGCACCCCCGTGAAAAATAATGGAGACAAATCTGACAGATTCTTGACTGCAATGAGAGAAACTGAAATTATGCTCAATGCCTGTTTAGAGAAAAACATAGGTCAGGTCTCTCTAAATCGATTTGAACAAGGAAAGGACAAAAAAATAACAGTAATGATCCTAACCAATCTCAAGCACATATTAGTCGAGTTATATATCAAAAAGCTAAATTGGACAATGTCAAGATTGGTGATGATGATTCTGTCACAAACTTAACTGTGCCTATAACTGTGTGCGGCCTTGAAAACCTGTAAAAAGCATCTATGGCATTTTTGATAGAGTTCCATATGCTTTTCGGATTATAGGCTTCAGGTTCAGATTCAAGAGGGTGGCCTGCAGTAGCATTCACCAAGAACTTTTTATCATGCCCCCTGTAGAATGTAGACTTTTCCTTAGTGCCTCCGGTATTTCGCTGAAAAAGATGTTGCTGAGATCCAACACCACAGTAACTTTCTAGGATATCCCATGCTCTGCACCTTGAAACTCTGACTGCTACATATCAACATATAAGAACAAAGATCCGGGTTCCAGTAAGTTTCAATATGAAATGAGAAAGGCAAATCATACATCAGTTTTAATTTCAAATGAGAATTCGAAGCTTACTGTCTTACCGTTTCTTAAATTTGGATAAGCTAATAATAAGCGGAGTAGATTGCACAATACATTGCTAAGTGAAGCGCCATATCAAATAATGCACAGTATTCTGATTAACAGATGCTCCAGTTAGAAGATGTGATTATGAGACCTATAGACGCTCCAGTTAGAAGACCTACAGACACTCCGGTTAGAAGATGCGATTACGAGACAAAGGCTCAGGGTCAAAGGGGTAGAGCAAGACATAGGAAGACCTGGACAGAGACTTTAAGAAAAGACTTGGACTACTTGGATGTTGGATCTAACGGAAGACATGGCACAAAACCGAGCGCAATGGCGTTCTAGAATTCATATAGCCAACCCCACTTAGTGGGATAAGGCTTTGTTGTTGTTGTATTTGTTATTCTGATTAATAGATTTTGTGAGACAAAATTTCTTTCATATAAGAAAGCATGAATCAGTAGGCCCACTGTGAATTACAGTACGCTTCTTATCCACGTTATAAATCAGAATCCTAAACTAATGAGTTGTTATCTTGGAACTTGAGATGTAAGCCAGTACACTTTGAGCTAATTCTTTGAATAAAAACATCCATCACTACCTTGCTGTTAAAAACTTCCACCATGTGTAATCCCAACTAAGATGTAAAGACTAAGAAGCCCAAACACATACAATGGAAAGTGAATAAAACAGTAAAGAAAACTTTCTTACAGATCTCAATGTGCAGATTCAGCAACGCTGCATGGTTAGCTACAAACATCGATGACTATAATGTCTTGAAATAGTACTACCAGTATTTAAACAGAAACCCCATTTCAATCACACTAAGCTTAAACTAAATACTATGCTCATATCCAGCATATGTTTGTATACAGCATACATGGAATCACAATACGAAATTTTTATTGCTCGAAAGTCAAAAGGGAGAATCAGACGTCGTGATGGGACCAATCATACCTGAAAAGCCGTTCTTGTGAAGATTATCCCTTCTCCAAACGTTCCCACCTATGAATTTTTATAACGCATCAGAATTCACATTAAGCAGTCCAATTAGCAGGAATAAACTCACCACTAAACAATGAGTGCCCGTTTAATAACCATTTCGTTTTTTAGTTGTTGGTTTTCACTTTTTGTGCTATAGATAGTATAAAAGTATGTGGGAGAAAGGAGGAACCAAAAAAGATGAAGGAAGGAAAATGACACGAAAAAGTGAAAACTAAAAACCATAAGCTGAAAAGAATTGTTAAGTTCTTTTCATTTTTGAGCTTCTGTTTTCATAGGAGCCCCTTCATTTTTCCTTCCCCATTCCTCATTTCGCCCATATACCATCTCTATCTCTAGCAAAAAGAAAATAAAAACTAAAATGTTTAAGCGAAATGGTTATCAAATACACCCTAAAATACCAAATTCAACTCCATAAATGGTACAAGCAAAGGTAGAGTCAACTCAACCTAGTCACATCCTGAAATAACAACAAAAAGTAAAGAAGAAAAAGAAAAATTTTAAATTTAAGAAAACCCAGCCGAATAAATATAAATTATTTCAGTCTGCTGATTCTAAAGACTAAAAAGAAGGAATCTTTGAACAGACAAAGATTTTCCCAGATAATAAGTACCTACAATACCACAAAATAAAATAAAATAAAACAGCATTTGAAGCATCTGAAACAATTACTAATTTTAGAGGAAATAAACAAATAAATAAATAATCAGAGACCTTAATAAATCAAGAACAAGAGAAAGCCAGAGAAAGAAATGAATATTTTCTGTAAAACTGAAATCACAATACCCAAAGATGCTTTGGAGAAGGACCCAACAATCGCAGAGTCCATGTGCTTCAGCCAACAAAGAAACCGATGCTTCGGTTCAACTGAGACCACTGTGAAAACTCACTGCCTTTAAGTAGAGCACTCAGGACTCATTACCTTACCAAAAATATCTGCACCAACAAAGCAAACTCTGGCGTCGCTACTGGGTAGTTGAATGTTGTTGTTAGCCTTACAAAGTTTGATTCAAAATCCAGCTCAAAACATACCCCACCCATTATGAGTTGTTTGATGGTATTCATCTTCATTTGTAAATTGTATGATTCTCATTAAAAATGAATTTGAATCACATTATTGCTAATTCATTATGAGGCTAAGCATACTCAGGACTCATTACCTTACCAAAAATATCAGCACCAACAAAGCAAACTCTGATGTCGCTACTAGGTAGTTGAATGTTGTTGTTAGCCTTATAAAGTTTGATTCAAAATCCAACTCAAAACATACCCCACC
>JAOEHR010000067.1:19002950-19014283 GCA_025448175.1 Aronia arbutifolia
CGTTGGGGCCATACACTATCTTGTGTGAATGGGTCCCATTTGGTGGTATTTGGAGGCTGTGGAAGGCAGGGCTTGCTGAATGATGTTTTCGTACTGGATTTGGATGCAAAGCCTCCAACTTGGCGTGAAATATCTGGGTTGGCTCCTCCGCTACCAAGATCATGGCACAGTTCCTGCACTCTTGATGGCACCAAGTTGATAGTTTCAGGTGGTTGTGCAGATTCTGGAGTACTCCTTAGTGATACTTTCTTGCTCGATCTCTCAATGGAGAAACCTGTCTGGAGAGAGATACCAGTAGCATGGAAGCCCCCTTCAAGATTGGGCCACACCCTGTCCGTATATGGTGGTAGAAAAATTTTGATGTTTGGGGGCCTGGCCAAAAGTGGTCCACTTCGTTTTCGTTCCAGCGATGTGTTCACAATGGATCTGAGTGAGGATGAACCGTGTTGGAGGTGTGTTACAGGGAGTGGAATGCCGGGTTCTGGAAATCCAGGGGGTATGGCTCCTCCTCCTAGACTTGATCACGTAGCTGTAAGCCTTCCAGGTGGGAGAATACTGATCTTTGGTGGTTCTGTTGCTGGTCTTCACTCTGCATCACAACTTTATCTCTTGGATCCAACAGATGAAAAACCTACATGGAGGATATTGAATGTACCTGGGCGGCCCCCAAGATTCGCCTGGGGACATAGTACTTGTGTCGTTGGAGGGACAAGGGCAATTGTCCTTGGTGGTCAAACTGGAGAAGAGTGGATGTTAAGTGAACTCCATGAGCTTTCGTTGGCAAACTCTGTAATCTGATCGAGTGTGTATATGGGAACACGCTGTAACCACATTAGTCTTCAAGTGCAAGATTGGGGATCATTCTGAATCAGCTAGGCAGAGATTGCTGCTTCAGTCACTAATAGCTCTTGACAAAAGTTACTTTAGTCGGGACGTGTTTTGGGTGTTAGTGATAGTGCACATTTCTTATATGGAATTGTCCTGGCTCGAGATGAAGTTTCAATAATTTCACGAGCGACTTGAACCATGTTTGTTTTTTGTGAGGTTTGTGTGAGACTGCCCTTCAGTACGGACAATGAATAATTCTTCCTTTGGCAGGTTAGGAGTACATAGTGGATAGGTAGGTTTTATATATTTAGGCTTAGTCTTATTATGCCTATGTGTTGTTTTAATTTTACGTTCTGTAATTTGAACAAAACGTGAAAATGATGCTATGTTTATAGTAACGTATTGCTAGTCATCTCCTCAATATGTAATGAATCCTTGTTCTGCTATCCTTCTTTCGTTTAAAACTTGTCATCCAGCTTAAAAGATATACAAGATAAGATTGTGTGGCAGATTTTCTGTAGAAGCCAGCATTCAACTCTGCAGAGCAAGGGTGTGCCATTTTTGGGTGCAGATCAAGTTTTGTGACCAAGATTCAAGAATTTTCAGTCTCGAAGGAATGTGGCTTCTTCGGTTTGCTGCCCTGAATCTTTGCTCTCTAGTTCTCTTTCATTCCGTGTTGTCTTTCGTTTTCCTCCTTACCTTTGGCCAGATATACTTGTTATGTAAATTTGACTGCGGCTGTGTGACTGTTGCTCTCGTTTGTACGCACTTGCTCAGTTTGTGTAATGGTAAAGGATTGACCGGAAGGAATAGGAATATGGCATCTGTTTGTTTCATTGAGTTGGCATATCACTACTTGTGTTTTGTGAGCTGAAGAGTGAAGAGAATATAGAAGAGGACAAGGGCGATTTGATTCCTTTAGAATAATCTTCTTTCATTTGATTGCTTTTTCCCCTTGGGCCTTTATGTTTCGCATATTTTACCATAAAGTCACTCTTGCATGTTTGATGATCTTTGATGGTGTGGAAGGAAAACTATAATCTTGGCTTCTTCACGAAGCAGTAGATCCATCCGAGTACTGGGAAATTATAACGCTGCAAAATGTAACTGATCCTATGATATTTGAGTTATACGAAAGTCGTTGATGTTTGGGGTACAACATCCAATATCCAGGGATTGAGTTGGACCTAATCTTAAGGTTTAGGGTGTGATTTCTAAAGGACTACCTATGTCCTAGATGGTCTTTGGCTCTTGAATGTGCTGGCCCTAAAAACTACCAAGTCTACGTGGCGTGCATACCGAGTAACTAAGAGCTAACTACATCCTTTTGGTGAATGTGGTGTGCCAGCTCGCACTTGAGCTTGGTCGGCAAGTAAGGTAAATGTGGTGGTAGTGTCGAATGCGCTGCTGACTCCTGTATTTGAGCGATCACTGTCGAGGAAGGAAGGAAAACGTCTTGGCCTTGGGTTCTAGAACTTGAAGACAAGGTTGCTAGTCACTGCAAAGTTCAATAAAGGTTTGGCTTTCAATGTGCTGAACACTACGTAACCTGGTAGCATCTCACTTCCCCGACAAGGCTAATGAGAATACCTCTTTCAGTGAGAGAGTCAAAGACTCCTAGCCGTTAGAGACTTGGATGGATAACCAGCCGAACATGAAGTAGTGTTGTTAGTCTAAAATGAAGATACTTGTCGACTGCCTAATTCTATAGCTCTAGTGTTATTAATCCAAACTGAAGATGTCGCCGGCTGTCAACACAGTGCTGTTGATGGAGGGGTTGGAATAAACAGTAATCTCTCAGAGTGTGAGAAAGATTCATGTAAAACGAGGTTTTGCGTAAAGCGTTTGCGTGTTGAGTTGGAGGTCCTCTTCTCATTACAGCACCACTTCTATTTTTAGGGGTGAGTTTCTTGATGGCCAAGCATGCCACAGTAGACTCCTGATAGAACTATACTTCTTTGGTGTTTTTCCGAATATCCACGACATTATCCTTTCACTAATCCATACATGGTTTTGGCCGCTTCGAACTAGACTAGGATTCTTATTTGACCAATAGCATGTCCCGATTCTTAGAATAATTTGAATCTTATCAAATCTTATTTTGATCCTTGGTAATTTTAATTTAATCAGGACTCGGCCGAGTCATTACTCAATCTGACCCCTTAATAATCCTACTTCTATTACGACTCAGTCGAATTCTTTTATGGGCTGAATATCATATGGCCTGAGGAATCACTACTGGGCCGATAATCAACCCAAACCATCCACCTTCGGCCCAGATCTTGTATTTCAGGCCCAAACAGAATGACGACATCAACGTTATGGCTAAGGCTATGTTTAGAGATTTTCAAGCTCCTTGGAAGTTGTCCTTTGCAAATACCTCTTTATATGCCCTTGTAATTAGGGATGGGCAACGGTTATGGCAGTCGGGTAACCGCGATTATTTACCCATAACCGTTTATGCTCATACCCACATAACCGTTTACCCGTTGGGTAATTGCCTAAACAGTTATACCCATACCCATTTAACCGTAACCGTTTAATACCCGTTTACCCATTTACCCTTTTTAACCATTTTATTTATTTATTTATTTTTACCATTTCCCCTTTTTCACCCATCTACATGTTTTTTAACAACTTGAAAATTAAAAAAAAAATTGTCATAATTTTTTTTTTGACAATTAAACACCGTTATAGGTACATTCATCATACATTTCCGTATTTTAATTTTTTAAGTCCTTATATGACACACCCCGACCCAAAAATCAAGGCGTGCCGGCCGTCACGTGAGGGTGACGTAGCCAAGTGCGCTGTGCGGAAGTGCTAGAGTGAAATGAGAATAAAAAGAAACCAAATTGAATAATTTACAAACCAAACGAGCAAGTAGTAAGAGTGATGAAAGTTGAAAACATAACACAACATCAGAGCACGAGCAATCTAGGTGCAGTTCAGAACGAACAAACATTAATTATACAATAACAAAGGAGTCCTACATGGATGGTATTCTGTTAGAACTGCCACGATGCCTCGTTGCCACCAACGGTCACTGCTATCTAAAACCTAGAGGGGCGCAAAACAGAAAACGTGAGTGGGCAAAAACAAAGCTTTTCCAAAACCATTTCAATATCAAAGGTAATAACCCCTCTCTGTAAAACCTGTATACTTTCCCAGAAAATAATACGTAATCATATACCAAAGATCATGCTGGAAAACGATCAAGCTCAAATATGCCATGCCATAATACTCCATGTCAAAATAACCACTCAACAATATATGCATCAAGCAGGTGAGATAAACCAAATCACAATATGCCGACAATCTCATTACATAAGCTGGAGTCACCTAATGTGACCTGTACGGCTGAATCTATAACTCCTCAACCACTATCCTACACATGAGTCGGAACCACCTATAGTGGTCTGTACGACAGGCTGGGTGTATATCAATACATTCAGTGCTACGATCACGTGAAGGCTGTGCAACGCATCGCAAGTCACTTACGAGTCGGAACCACCTAGTGTGGTCTGTACGACAGGCTGGCACCTACCTTGGATCCAAGGTTGAGCGTTTGGTGCGGGAGGTGAACGATCACATGAAGGCTAGGCCTTATCCTCTAGCAGAGCACTAACACCGGGGTGTAGGAATGTGAGCTATATACCAATCTCACCATCATCATAACCATCACTACCAAACATATACTTACCTGACTTACCTGAGCGTCCGCAGTGCCAAGCAATAATCATCACAAAATCATAATAAATATAAATGATATTTGACATGGCATTCGATTTATAAAATCATTTAAAAATGTAATTTCTGGGAAAAATTCCAAGTATACATATATATACTGAAAACAAAAGCCCACTCACTGATACGTAAAAGGATTGTAGCCCCCGAGTCTCGCGTGACCGCGCTCGTCCTCAGGATAGGTCTCACCTATATGCGAAACAACTATATAAATGTCATTTAAAAGCACATAACCAACATTAGGTAATAACTTCTTATACATTGCTCAATTGGGGTGTTTGAATATACCAACATGATCTACTCAATCGCACGAACACCCCCATATTTTTAGAAAAAAATTTCGACGTGTCAAGCTCCCCCACGTGCCAGCCAAGGCACGGCCACACGCGCAGGCACGTGCCTGGCACACGGACAGAATCCCTAACGCTGTTAGGGAATATTTCGTCAGAAACCAAAATATTCCGTTAACTTTAACCTGATGCCGTTACATTCCGTTAGGAATATTCTGTCAACTTTGACAGAATATTCCTTCGTCCCCTACCTCCAGTCGCCGAAATCCGACGCCAGCGACCGCTGTGTCGCCGGATTCTGGAAAAACCTTCTAACCTTCATAACTCACTCAAAACTTAACCAAATTTCATGAAATTACCACCAAAATGAAGCTTAGGATGAGTAGAAGAGAATTTTACCACTTAGAAGTCCAAAACACGAAGGAATCTTGCCAGAGAAATTCCACGAATTCCGGCCAAACCTCGAACTCACGATCCCGACGTCTAAAAACCACCAAACTTGCTCTCCGAGCTTTGTGAGAAGGTTCTAAGACTCCCTACGATCTTAGAATTCCCTAAAACTCCCTGGTTTGGGGAGCACATGAACAGTGCCCTCGACGGAGCTTCACGGATGCAAGGGTTTTCGAAGGTTTCTTGCTAAACTAAGGGTATGGTTGTGTTTGTTAAGTCACAAGGAAGACGATGATGGTATTTGTAGGTACGAGATGCATGTGAGTTCGTACGTTTGCAGAGAAAATGGGAGAAGACTCGAGAAGAAGGAGAAAGAGACAGACAGAAATGGTACACGTGTGCATGTGAGTGTGTGTGTGTGTGTACATATGTTTAGTTCTCAACCAATCACAACAATCTAAACCCAAGTTCTCTTTGGGTCCAAAGATATGGGAAGAAATCCAATTGGCCCAAAATGTAGCCCAATCACACACACACAATCACAAAATGCTTAAGCGTAAAAATGTCATTTCCACGCTATAGAGAAATTATTTCGGGACGGGTTGTCACAACCTACCCCCTTAAGAAAATTTCATCCTCGAAATTTATACAACAATTACAAACCACTAATACTCGTAGAACAAGTGTGGATACATCTCTTTCATCCGCTCCTCTATCTCCCAGGTGGCTTCCTCCACCGAGTGGTTTCTCCACAAAACTTTTACCAAGTGCACTATCTTATTTCTCAGAACCTTATCTTTCCAATCCAAAATAGTCACCGGCTCCTCGTCGTAAGTCAAATAAGGATTAATTTCTAACAGCTGCGGTGGTAACACATGAGATGGATCTGAGACATAGTGACGAATCATCGAAACGTGGAACACATCATGCACTTTAGACAACTTCGGAGGCAACTCAAGTCTATAAGCTACTTCGCCAATCCGCTCAGTGATCCGGTACAGTCCAATATACCTAGGACTCAATTTCCCCTTTTTCCCGAACCGTACAACACCTTTCCATGGTCACAGCTTCAAGAATACCCAATCACCTACCTTATAGGTACGATCAGTGGCATGTATGTCCACTAAGCTCTTCTGGCGATCTTGGGCCGCTTTCAGGTTAGACTTAATTACCTGAATATTTTGAGTAGTCTCGTCTACAATCTCTGGGCCCACCAAAATTCTTTCGCCAACCTCTGACTAACACAACGGCGTATGACAGGATTTACCATACAATGCCTCGAAAGGTGACATACCGATGCTCGAATGATAGCTGTTGTTGTAGGCAAACTCCATCAGATCCAGACGTTTATGCCAAGCATCACCAAATTGTAATACAGAAGATCTCAGCATATCTTCTAACGTCTGAATAGTCATCTCAGACTGCCCATTAGTCTGAGGATGATATGCCGTACTGTAAAATAATCTTGAACCAAGAGCTTCCTGAAATGCCGTCTAGAATTTAGAAGTGAACCTTGGATCTTGATCAGAGACGATGCTAACTGGTACACCATGATATTTGACAATCTTCGACACAAATAGCTCAGCCAACCGGTTTAAGGAAAACTTCTCTTGAACTGGAATAAAATGTGCGGACTTAGTAAGTCGATCAACCACCACACAAACGCCGTCATAACCATTCCGTGTACGGGGAAGTTTATATACAAAATCCATAATAATATCTTCCCATTTCCACTGTGGAATGGGAAGTGGTTGCATTCGTCGAAACGGCTTCTTTCTTTCAGCTTTAACCTGCTGACAAACCACACACATGCTCACGTACTCATCAATTTCTCTTTCATACCCGACCAATAGTAAAATGGTCGAACGGTATGATACATTTTTGTACTCCCCGGATGCATAGTGTATGCCGATACGTGCGCCTCATCAAGAATATCCTTCTCTAACTCTGCATTATCCGACACGTACATCCTGCTCTCTTGCATAAGCATGCCATCACATTCTCGAATCTGAAGATCTTTCTTTTTCCCTTCATTTCTTAACCGAATCAGCTCCTGAGTCTCGTCATCATCCAACTGTGCCTCGAGTATACGATCAATTAAGATTGGCCTGACTTGAAAGTTAGCAAGTAAAGCTTCATCTCAATCTTCTACTTCGTGATTTTCTACCCCTAACTCCACTCCAGTTGATCTCAGCTCTGCAAGAAAAAGAACACGGCACACATGCAAAGCATTAACTCTGCCCTGAGATTTCCTGCTAAGAGCATCAGCCACCACATTTGCACGACCCAGGTGATACTCATTCGTGCAGTCATAGTTGCTCAGCAACTCTATCCATCTTCGCTGACGAAGATTCAGATCTTTCTGAGTGAATAGATACTGGAGACTCTTGTGATCTGTGAAGATCCTACATCTCTCACCATAAATATAATGTCTCCAGATTTTCAAGGCAAACACAATAGTTGCTAACTCAAGATCGTGAGTCGGATAGTTCATCTCATGAGGCTTCAACTGTCTCGAAGCATAAGCGATCACCTGACCATGTTGCATCAACACACAGTCCAGGCCATTTAACGAAGCATCACTGTAAATCTCAAAATTACCACTGTCATCCGGAAGTGCCAACACAAGTGCATGAGTGACAAAATACTTTAATTGTTGGAAGCTCTGCTCACAATTATTGTCCTACTCAAATCTAACGTCTTTTTTGGTCAGCCTTGTAAGTGGCAATGCTATAACTGAGAAATCTTTAACAAACTGCCTGTAGTAGCCTGCTAAACCAAGGAAACTCCGAACCTCCGTGACTGTTCGAGGCTGTTCCCAATTTTCAACTGCCGCTATCTTCTGAGGATCCACTTGAATGCCTCAAGCTGATATAACGTGTCCCAGAAATGCCACTTGGTCTAACCAGAATTGACATTTGCTAAACTTAGCAAATAACCGATGCTCTCTCAGTTTCTTTAACACCAAAGTGAGATATCACACATGTTCTGCTTTAGACTTGGAATAAACCAAACTATCGTCGATAAAAACAATGACAAACCTATCCAAGTACTGTCAGAATACCCGATTCATTAAGTCCATAAAAGCAGCAAGTGCGTTAGTCAACCTGAATGGCATCACTAAGAACTCATAATGACCATACCGGGTTCTGAACGTGGTTTTAGGGACATCTTCACGGTTAATCTTCAGCTGGTAGTAACCAAACCGCAAATCGATCTTCGAGAACACACAAGCTCATCGCAGCTGATTAAACAAATCATCTATGCATGGCAATGGATAACGGTTCTTAATCGTTACCCGATTCAGCTGCCGATAATCTATACATAGCCTCAAAGTACCGTCATTCTTTCGTACGAATAAGACTGAAGCTCCTCAAGGTGAAATACTAGGCTGAATAAAACCTTTATCAACTAGCTCCTACAATTGAATCTTCAACTCTCTCAATTCAGCAAGAGTTATCCGATAAGAAGTCAAAGATCTAGGGTCTGTACCTGGTAGCAACTCAATGGCAAACTCCACATCTCGATCTGGTGGCAAACCTGGTAAATCATCAGGGAAAACGTCAGGAAAATGCCTGACCACTCTAACATCCCCCATACTGCTAGGAACGTTATCATTTAATACAACATGTGCCGGATACCTTTGACAGCCTTTCTGTAACAACTTCTTGGCTCTCATAGCCGAAATAATGCCATGTCTCACGCCGCTACGTTCGCCAACAAACATGACCATAGGTAACCCTGGGCGATGAAAAGTAACTTTCTTCTCATAACAATCTATATTGGCACGATTATAATGTAACCAGTCAGTGCCCAAAATAACATCAAATTCAACAATATCCAACGGAATAAGGTTAACTGGCATAACCACATCCTCCAGTATCACGGGGCACCTTGGGTACATCCAACCAACCTGACATGTCTCTTCTCTAGGCATGGAAAACTCTAACTCGAATCCCAGGGGTGTGGGATTAGGTTGCGTTAACTCAGCAAATGTATGAGAAATAACCGAATGGGTAACACCACAATCAATTAACACTTTAGCAAAGTGACCAAGAATATTTAACGTACCCATGATCAAATCGGGGTTGTTCTGAGCATCCTGCACTGTAAGATTATAGATACGGCCTTGAGCCGGCTGACGTCCACCTCGGCATTTGCTTGACTGACCACCTCGTCTAGGCGTACTACGGCCCTGCCCAGTGTGACCAGTCTGTCTCGACGACCCTGCACTGCTAGAAGCAACCTCTCCCTGCTGCGGCTATCCTCCAGAATACCACTGAGATCCACCTGCTGGATAAGGAGGATACGGTGTATACCTTCCAGGGTACTGAGAATAATCGTCCTGATAATATGGATCCTGTGGATACAGGTATTTCACTGCAAAATAAGGAGCTACATTGCCCGGGTAATGATAAGTACCCCCGCGACCGACCTGACTATAACTGCTCGGTGCTGAAACCTGCTGACTAGGAATTGGCGGTGGTAAGGAAGACAAATGGGGCCTCTGCTGATTTTATGGACAATTCGCAGCCTGATGCCCAATCTGTCCATAAGTAAAACATCCTCTGCTACCCTGCCTGCATTCCCCGAAATGTTGACTGTTGCACCTACGACAAAACGATCCACTAAAACCACAAGAACCACCAGCATCTCGCTGCCTCTGAAAACGAGGACTTCCAGAAAGCCTACCACCTCTCCTCTGCCTAGTGTAACTGATATCCCCGCTAGACGAACTAGAGCTGACACCACTTCTCTTAAGCTTTGAGTCTGACGAGGTCCTTGAGACGACTGACTTTTACCTTTATCATTTTTCTTATGTTTATCGTCTTTCTCTTCCTCTTCTGCCTCACTCTCACTGGGCATGTTCTCAGAGTCTTCAATTCTTAACAAAATCTCATAAAACTCATGGTAGGTATCACAAGGAGTCGTGGTCGCCATCGAGCGCCATTTCTTTTTAGTACCTAACTTAAATCGACGGAGCATTTCCGCTAGATTAGGAGCAACCTCTGGATAATAGCGAGACAAATCTATAAACTTTCTATAGTACTCGTTAGATGACATTTTCTTTTGTCTCAAATTCGTAAATTCTTGCTTTTTGCTGTCAATGTATGTATGGGGGATAAATCTCTTCTGGAAGAACTGCTTAAATATTTCCCAATTCGTAGCTTCATCCCGGGATAACTCATCAGCCTGCTGCTCCCACCATGATGCAGGTTCCTTACCTAAAAACCAAGCGGTCGTCTCGACCCATCTATCTGCAGGAAGACTCCCCTGACTCTGCATTACACGGAAGGTCTTCTCAAGATGATTTAACCATTTCTCGGCACCTTCATGCCCCTCATTGCCTATAAAAACATTTAGCTTCAAATTATAAACAGTCTCCAAAAAGGTTCTCTAGGGATGACAAAGCGTCGACTGTATAGCATTAGCTATAGCTTCCCCTAACTGGGCTATGTCAGGGAAACTAGGCTCAGTAGATGGACATGGCTCTCGGCGAGGTGGCATAGTTTTGACAGAACACACCAAAATAATTAGAATATTCACAAGATATACAGGACTGCCGAAACTAGGCTTTGATACCAACTGACATACCCCGACCCAAAAATCAAGGCGTGCTGGCCATCACGTGAGGGTGACGTAGCCAAGTGTGCTGTGCGGAAGTGCTAGAGTGAAAGTGAGAATAAAAGGAAACCAAACTAAATAATTTACAAACCAAACGAGCAAGTGATGTGAAAATTAACTTAACACACAAATTAAACCTTATTGTTGACAATTGTAGCAAAGATGTAAGTAGGGATCGTTCTAGACGGGGGATTAACTAAGGATGCTAATCAACATAAATAAGACTTAAAAACACTAAATTAGACTCTATAGACTCAAAACTGACTTAAAACACTAAAAACAACAACAAACAATCAAAAAGACGCAATTCTAGACCTAACAAGTGATTTTGACGAAAATAAAACTTAACTTAACTAAAAAGACTAAAAGAAAACAGATTTGGACTCAACTAACAAGACTCAATGAAAGGGGGATTGTTTTTGACGAATTTAAAACTTAAAACAGAAACTTTGC
>JAOEHR010000067.1:19019419-19030197 GCA_025448175.1 Aronia arbutifolia
TTGAGTTTTAACGATAAAGACAAAATAAAGGGTAAAGTGAATAGTACCAGGTTTGACTTTTTAGTGTAAAAATGTGGGTTTTCATTAAAGTGAACAGTACCGTGAGCTTTTCGATAAAACTCCTAAAAAATTACTATTATTATAAATAAATAAATAATAAACAAACAAACTCACAAAGACAGAGATCTGACCAGTTGGGTTTGCGTGCAGTCGACAGGACTCCTTCTATCCACCAACTCACAAGTCTCACTCTCTCTCACTTAAAGCAACTCCACTCCCCTTCTCACCCAAAAAACCCACAAAGATCCCTCACTTTCTCTCCCATTTTCCTCCAAACCAAACACAACCCAGATGGCCATCAACAGGGACTCCACTCCCCCTCCAATGATTGGCAAGATTGGCCCCTACACTGTGTTCATGACTCCGCCCTCCACCCCTAAGCCGCTTGAACCGGTCTTTGAATCTCCCCGGAAGGTGGCCGCGCCGGTCTTTGAGTCCCCCAAGAAGGTGTCCCCGCCTCCGGTCCAGCCGCCGCCTCAGCAATTGGTGAAGCCCATTGCCGTATCATCGGATTCCTCGGCCGATGGGTCGGTGTTGGGTATTTTTAAGAATGCGGTCACCAAAGTGCAGAAGGGTAAATGCATGTTTTTGTTTACTTATGATTTTGACATGAAATTAATGAAAAGAAAGAAAGCCCAGATGAAATTTTGTTGTGAATTGTTGAGTAAATGGTGTAAATAATTTTTATTTGTTAGGAAGATTAAATTACCATTAGATTTGATGTTTTAATAGTTTTTTTTTTCAATTTATTTTTTTTATGCTTGATGGAATGTAAGCAGAGTTGATTGGTGATTTTGTAACCCCTGCTTGGTTTTCGGAGAGAATAGATAGTAGATTACTCGGTGTTATGGTTTCTGTGCTTTCCTGGTTTGGTGGGGTGAATGAGATAGGTTGTGATCAATTAAAATGAACTTGAGTTCAGTCCGTTGTTTGTTGTGCCAAAATGTGAGATAGACTGGACAGGACATGATGAGTTATGAATCCACAATAGAGTGGATTATCTAACCTATCCTTATACATGGGTTACAAGTCCATGCCAGTCCAATCCTATCTCGAAGCCCAATCCCATCTAGCCCACCAAAGGGACCCTTAAGGTTTTCGTTTGCAGAAACTTGAAAGCGAATACTCGGCAATCTGATTTTTTGTTTTATAGTTTCACCAGTCCTACACTTGTTAAATGTTTGAGGCGGAGGTTTGGTGACTAGTGAATACTTTTGTTGATATTTTCATTGCAAGTGAACCACAACTAAGGGTGCCTCTTTGGTTATGTTGCAGCTCATTCAAGTTTGGACGACCATTTGGCACGTTGGTTTGGGTTAAATCAGTCAAAATATCAATGGGCACTAGATGATTATTACCAGAGCAAGGGGGTGGTAAGCATTTGAATGCTTGCATACATATTACTTGTTTGCTTTCGTTGCATTTTTATGTTGTAATGTTTAGTAGCTTAAGCTTGATGTCTTGATAAATGAGCATTGGATAAATTCAAGTGCGCATATGTTGATTGATACAGATATAAGCAATTGAATAAAATCATCGGTTTAGTTTCCTTGCTAGTGTCTCATCATGCACCGTCATACAATCAGTACTAATGCATTTGTAATTTGTATTGATTAAGTTCTTGTGCAAAGTCCTGTTTTGTATATACAAATGTCTTCCTAAGACCAGTGTTATGAAAGTCAAGGGTTTTTAATCCTCTGGCCAGTGAATGCTCTTATTTTGTTTTTTAAAACGTTTTTTTTGTTTGGCTAAGTATACAAATGGTCTTTGAGATTTACATAATCAATAGAAATGGTTACTGAGATTGAAAATCAATAGAAATGGTCCCTGAGATTGTCCACAATTCATGATTTTGGTCATTCCGTTAAAAACTCTTTGTGCAATTTTCAAAGCTTCTTAACTCAATCGTTTCTTAACCAAATTCGACCTATATTATATCAAAATGAAGATAGGAAAGTGTAGAACAATATTATACCTATTTGGAAGCCCAATGGTTGCCGGAGATGGCCGGAAAATAGCCTAAAAGGTGACTGATCCACGGGAAAATTGGAAAACTTGTCGGAAACTGAATAAACTTTAAACGTTCATAACTTCTTCAATACTTAACGAAATCGAGTGATTCAAAAACGAAAATCATACTTCTCAACAACACGAAGATAATGGTACCTCTTTAGACAGCTAAATCGTCGTGATTTGGCTAGAAAATGGCTAGCCATTTTCGAGTTAGCCACTTTTGAGCCGTTTTTCGGCCTGAACCACGGCGATTTAGCCGTCCAGAAAGGTATCATTCTATTCGTCTCATCAGGAAGTATGGTTTTAGTTTTTGAATCACTCAATTGCATTGAGTATTGAAGAAGTTATGAACGTTTAAAGTTTACCCAGTTTTCAACGAGTTTTCCAGTTTTCCCGCGGACCAAGCACCTTTCGGGCTATTTTCCGGCCATCTCCAGCAACCATTGGGCTTCCAAATAGGTATAATCTTGTTCTACACTTTTCTATCTTCATTTTGATATATTATGGGTCGAATTTGGTTAAAAATCGATTGAGTTACAAAACTTTGAAAATTGTCCAAAGAGTTTTTAACGGAATGACCAAAATCATGGATGATGGACAATCTTAGGGACCATTTCTATTGATTTTCAATCTCAGGGACCATTTCAATTGATTATGCAAATCTCAAGGACCATTTTGTATATTTAGCCTTTTTGTTTTCAGTTAGAAAGTTACATTATAACAGGTCCTAAACAGAAAGAGATATCGAGGTCTCTTTAAAGTTTACAGTATGTGTGTTGACCTACTCCAACTTACAACTCCTTTTGAAATATGGATCAAACTTTAGCAATAGTCACTATATTTGATATCACATTGTAGTGCAAGGGTGAAGGAATTTTGGTAGAATGTTGAAAGAAAGGACATAAAATTGGTATCTAAACACTTGTTTTGATGTTAAAATAGTTCTCAAGTAGAATGGCTGAGTACACAACTTAAACCTAACCTTATCCAATAAATGATTCAAATTAAGGAAAACTAATGAAAAAGGCTTGAAAACTTTAAGTTTTAACGATAAGGACAAAATAAAGGGTAAAGTGAATAGTACCAGGATTGACTTTTTAGTGTAAAAATATGGTTTTTCGTTAAAGTGAACAATACCGGGAGCTTTTTATTAAAGTTCCCTTCCAATTAATGATATAGAAAATCAAAGATCCATTGTAATGTAGTATTACTTCCTCATACTTCCGGTGTGTTAAGGTAAACTTGATACTTAATTGTAATATATTTTACAAGAACAACCCCCGCGTCACCATTTGTTTGTGATGTAAAATTTAAGTAGGGTTACTTATAAGAACATGTTTGAGAAGTAAAACAAGTATTGAGTTGTGTACCCGATAAGGATAAACTTGTGTGGTATAAGATATTCAGCCTTATAGCAGCAGGTCCTTTAGACCGTGCTTATAAACTTGTGTTACATTAGTATTATTATTATTAATTTATTATTTATTATTATTGCCATCTCATCTCTGCATCTTTTTCTCAACTTATTCTGATACAAGCCCCTGAGCACCATTCGTGGCGTCTAGTACAAAATACATCAGACCGTGGTTCATCGCACAATAACCCCACATTTGGTTTTCACATACCTGGCCCGGTTAACTATTGGTATATGCTCCCACCTTGTATTGCCATTATTTAACTATGAAGTGAGATGGGAACCATAACAGATACTTCTCCATGATTGAATCCCTGGCCTCTGTATAACCCCTTGAACGCAGCTCGTCAATGTAAGGGAGACTAGCCTACCAACCATAACCCCTTTAACCGTTAACTTGTTTGGAAATAAGCATGTCTAAGCCAACTATTCACGTATCTCCAAGGATTCTGTGTGTGTGTTTTACATTTTTGGATAATGGTTTGCTAACTTGAGTGTAATGATAACATTTAGCTTACTTGATTACAAATGAGCTTTGTTACTACTTTAACTTGCCTTTATTACTGTCTAACTGTTGTTTCTGTTATCTGTAACCAATAACTTGATGCTTTTACTTGATTACAGGAAAAGGACGGTGCAAAACCAAAAGAGATATCTAGCAAAATGCAGAGTGTGTAACATGGTTTCTGGACAGGTAAAGATAACATGATGTTTAAATACCACTTTATGTCAGGTTTCAGAAACGTTTTTTAGCCTTTCCACTGAATTTACATTGGTTTGCAGAATTAATTGCAAGAGAGAGCCTCGTGCAGAAATCTTTTGTGTATACTATAATTATATGCATATGTATGGAGTAGAAGTGCATCTGAATCTGTAGAATCCAACCAACTTCTGGGTTTCTGGTTAATTCAATTCTCCGCCTGCTGCAACAGCTGAATTTGGTTGTCTAACAGTTTATAAGCCATCGAAGTCTATAGTTTTCAACCAAAGTTTTGTTCATGTACTCCTTTAAGCTGCCAGCTGATTGTATTTGTTGTTGTATGCGTGGGTTCTGTACTTTTGGCTTATTGGTGTATCTGTATTTTTCGTGAAAGCCGTAATTTGTGGATTATGATTGTAGGAGATGCTTTTTCGGCATGTATTTGTTCCTCATCGTTGATTCACTGCTGAATTTCGGTCACATAATAACTGGGTCAGTCCCGGTACATCGCGCTTTAATCAACTAAATCAGTTGAATCTAGGTTTCGCCAACTCAAGATCATAACCATGCACTGTGTTTTAATCTTTTAGGAGGGGAGGGGGGGTTTTGTTCTAAGCCATTCTTGGAACCCATTAAATCAGAGTAGCGGAGTTGCATTTTGTGTGGGACAAGATTGTCTAATTTACTAATAACATGAGCTATATATGGATGAGGTAACTTACAGCATGAGAAAATGGTGAAGGTGATAAAAATATTCCGAAGTATCACTTTCCAAGAACTCGGGACCTATTCCAACATTGGAAAGAGGAATATCACTAGATTAATAGTTAAGGGTAGTTTTTCAATTGCAGTACTTGATATTTCTTTTTCCCTTCAGATATCAACTTTAGCGAGCACACTGACATTCTAGAATTCCTACAGCTGGGCCCCATTTAGTGGGATAATGCTTTGTTATTGCTGTATATCAACCTTGGGTTGAACAATCATGGCTCGTTAACTAAGAGTCATTTTACAACATCCATCTTGGTGTGTGACAGTCTTCATATGACGTTCAGACAATTCGTGTGCTTCCTGAAACTCCTATCATGCAATTTATCTTCTAGAATCTGAGGAAGTTGGTACTAATTGATGAAGAACGTAGTTGGTACTAATTGTGGAGGTCACCATCTTTGTTGTAGACTAGTATACAAGAAAAGAAGTAAGAAAAGTAGAAGGTCCGTTAGTCTGGAATTTCATGACTTCCTATATGATATGGAAAGAGACCCATCAGGTCTAGTGCTCAACAACTGCAGACTGCAACAGATAATTTTACCAACTTGTTAGGTTCGGGAGGTTTTGGTGCAGTTTATAAGGCGATATTTGGTAATGGAGTCCTTGTGACTGTAAAGGTTCTAAATCGGAGCTCGGTCAAGAGAATTGAAGAACAACTCAAGGCGGATTTGGTTATAACAATTGGAAGAGTTCATGGTTTCAATCTGGTCCGGCTGGTTACTGCTTTCTTTGAGAGAAACCTTAGAGCACTGAGTTATGAGGATACGGAAAATGGCTCGCTTGACACGCTCTCATTCAATAGCATTGAGGCTCTAACACAAATTTGACTTTACAGCTTTGGGATGCTATTGTCTGATGAGATCATAGGTAGGAGAAAGAATCTTAACATCAATCTTTCGGATGTTGAAATATAAATTTGTACACTGATTATGTTTTAATACAAGTGTCCTTTTTGTATTGGAGAGTGGGTTAGAATAAGTCTTAGATGACCCATGTGTCTTTGACTCATAGGCTAGGATAGTAAAAGGCTGAGGTTGATTTCAACTTCTAACGGTTATTTTGTACTAGCACGAGCTCAGAGCTCATATGCTCTGCGTGTGAATGAATGAATATAGCAACTCAGAGTCACATTCCCTGAGATGGATTTCCTTGCATTCTTCAGCTCCCTCTTTGATCCAAATTCTCTATTGCTTCCATAGTTTCTGTGTTTTGTTTATACCTCTGCATTCCAAAAGCCAATATGGCATCAGAGCCAGGTTGGGTCTAATTTCTGGGCGTTAGAGTCTGAAATTCGGCAAGCTGAATTGGAGCTGTTTCTTGCTTTGACGAGCTTCGATATCTCAAGATTTAAGTCTAACATGGCTGGGTCTGGCGGAGGGGAGCTACAAGCTCCGATTTTCAATGGTGATAACTTCGACTTCTGGAAAATCAGAATGAAGACCATTTTCCGATCCCACAAGTTGTGGATTCTGGTTGACAAGGGCTTCGCTACTCCAGCGAAGAAGGAGGAAGTGTTAGTATTTTGATTCTGGGTAAATGGGTTCAATGAACTGAATGTAGGAAATCAGAAAAATGCAGAAGATGAAGATCAGAGAATCATGAATGTATTAGAGCTTGAAAATTCTTCATTGGATTCCATCTCACACTGAAAATGTGGAGAGAGTATGTTACTGTTAGAGAAGGAGCCAACTCACTCTCTATCCTCATTACAAAATCATCTCAACCATTCAATCTTAAGTCATCATATAAGATGCTTACACCTGTCATGAGCTATGACTCAATAATATCTAGTCTAAGATGCCTTATGGAATATGATCCAATGGCTCATATTAAAAAAAAATCATACAACTTGCATTAAAAAACAAACACAGCAAATACATTTACACATCAACACTCCCTTCTAAATGTTTTGCTGATTTCACTCCAAGTGCAGCTCTTAAGTATTCAAATCGATCTTTAGTTAGAGCCTTGATGAAAATGTCTGCTAACTGCTCTTCTGTTTTGTAGTATTTCAATTCAATTGTGCCATCTTGAATTGCATCGATTATAAAATGATATCTTCTGTTTATATGTCTGGTTTTCTGGTGAAAAACTGGATTCATGGACATTACTATAGCATATGTATTGTCACATGGCAAAGCTGTAGCTTCCATTTGTTCCTCTCCAAAATCACGTAGCACAAACCTTAACTAGATTGCTTGTGCTGTGGCTTTTGTAGCACTCACATATTCAGCTTCTGTGGTGGATAAAGCCACACTGCATTGCTTGATAGAAGCCCCAGAGAACATCCTTGAGCCAAAACTGAATGCATAGCCTGAGGTACTCTTCATATCATCTTCACTCCCTGCCCAATCACAATAACCTATCGACATAGCTGCTTTACCCTTCACATACTTAATCCCAAAATCCAGTGTCCCTTGCACATGTCTCTTTTAGCTGTCTCTATGTGTTTTCTAGTAGGTTTATGCATAAATCTTGCTAGTAAACAAGATGCATACATCAAATCTGGTCTAGTAGCTATTAGATATAACTGACTACCAACAATCTTCCTATATAGACTTTCATCAGCATCCTCACTGCCATCAGACTTAAACAATTTTTCATTGATTGCTAATGGTGTTCCCACAGCCTTACAGTCCCTTAGACCAAACTTCTCAAGCAATGACTTGGCATATTTCTTCTGGTGAATAAATATGCTCTTTTCAGTTTGAATTATACCCAAACCAAGGAAGTGATGTAGCAATCCCAAGTCTGACAACTCATATTGTTTCATCATTTCCATTTTGAATTCTTGAATCATTGTATCAGAACTCCATATGTAGATGATACAGAGATACAATAAGAATACATCCATCACTGGATTTGATATATAGGGTGGCTTCACTTGGGCTTTTCTCAAATCCAGACTTGTTGAAATAGGTATCTATCTCATTATACCAAGCTCTGGGAGCTTGCTTCAGAGCATATAAGGCCTTTTTTATTTAGTATATAGACCTTGTCTTCTTGTCATTTCACTTCAAATCCTAGTGGTTGATCAACATACACCTCCTCATGTAGTGTACCATTCATAAATGCAGATTGAATGACACACCCCGATCCGGAATGCCCACTTAGGCTTCGAAATCAAGTTGTGCTGGCCGAGGGTGATGAAGCCATAAAGTGTAGTGATGTGGAAAATGTGAGTAAATTTAAACCTAAAAGTGCCTAAGTATAAGAGTGCGCTATTGAGTGGGAATGAACCCATTTCACACGTGATGTCAGAGCATAAGTAAAGTACAATAGAGTAGATTGAAAATTATACCATTGGCACTAAATCCTGGAGGGGAGAAAAACAAGGGTGAGTGGGCCTAAAAATAAAGTTTTATAAAAATCTTTTTGAAAACATTATAACCCCTCGCTATAAAATAAGTATAGTTTCTAAAATATACATACTACATATAGTATGAAAGTACTTACCGTAGCTTGCAATATATCTTAAGAATTCAATACGTCACAAAATTCATAAATAGGCATATAACTTCTAGTAATCAGATCTCGCAGAAATAAACATGTCACCTCTAGTGCTCATCGACATATGCTGACACATGAGTTCATGCAGAGGTATTCTGACATGAACAGGACTGTGGCCATATCGTCCAAGTTGGACCATTAAGGTTGGTTTCGAATGGTTCACCTTTGGTAATCTCATATAGGAGATGATAGAGATGAGCAAGGAGGAAGGGAACCGTGGCCACATCGTCAAAGTTGTGAAGAACTTCTACTCAAGGAATACATTCCACTTTCACTCCTTTAGATTTATTAGGGAAGACATGTTTGTTAAGCCAGTAGCGGAGAAAATACATATGCTCCTGATCTCTGTTGGTGTTGGAGGAAGAGGGGCCAAATTCATTCTTGGCAAACAGGATGAAGCTTGTAAATGAGGCCCCGTAGCTCTTCAAGGTTGAGGAGTTATACTCCATTTGAAGAAAGGGAGCAGAGCTGCTCGAGCTTTCAGCGGTTGGGCAAGAAGAAGGAGCCCAATCATGGGTAACATCTACGACCCTGCCCGAGGGCCTTAGCCCGAAGACCTACGCCATGTCAAGGATGGTAGGAGACATGACGCCCATCCTAAAGTCAAAGGTATTGGTGCCCGAGTTCCAAAAGAGAACAGCCATAGTAAGCAGCTCGGGCTTAGCAATCACAGTCGACTTGGACAACATTATCAGCTCATAAATTCCGTTGTTCATCCATTTTCTTTTAAAGATGGGCTCAAGCTCGTTTATCCATTATGTCCATGCCTCATCCTTCATAAGTGGGAAGTCGCGACTGTGGTTTGACCATTTAGAAGACGAAATGCCTAACTTAGCATGAAATGGGTTGGGGGTATACCAATTCTCCTTTGGCATATTGTTTTCTACAGCTACATGGATCTGAGAAGTCCATGCAGGCCCCAAGAAATGTACTCCTCCCTAATCGAAGAAAAGTTCAGTATGCAGGCCTGCCCGATGGCGATGAAAGCTGTTAAGTAAGCAGCACATGGTGAAAATCCCCTAACCAGTCTCGCAGGGATATTGAGTTTGAGCAACTTTGGGTGCTATTGGATGATTTTGAGGAGAAGATGGGAATAAAACTGGAATTAGGGGGCAAGAATTGAAGAACGAGAGAAGTTTCTGAAAAGTCTGAAAGCTCTGAGAATTCTGGGAAGTTCTGGGAATTCGAAGGTTTGAGGTTGCTAAGGTATTTAGCCAAAGGGTTTAAATGAGAATTATATAGTAAGTGGTTACTTAACGATGGAATTTGTGGGTTAGTGCAAAGGTTTAGTAAACAACGACTGTTTTAAATGGTGCAAGTCCTGAGTGAAGGCGTGCGACGACTATTTAATCATTATTAGCGTCTTGGGTTGCAGACTCAACAATGATTAAAGGGGGCACTATTTAGGTTAACATTTGAACATTGGACTTAGATGAAGAAAAGTCCAAGGATGCCATGTAAAAGGGGACTTGCCCGAAGCCCAGCACTAAGCCCAAAGGCAAAGCAAAGCCTTCTCAGCCAAGATACAAGCACCGTGCTTACCATTGAAGTGATAAGTGATGAAGACTAACCTATTACTAGCCAAATAACACTTTCTAGTGGCATTCCAAGTAAAAAGCTGATGACTCACTACCCTTAAGATGTTTTTGGGCAAGAGCAAAGTCATAGCAATCGGGCTAATTGGCCTATAAAGGGAAGAAGAGGCCCCAGACACAAAAACACTCAACCAATCAAACAAACAAACATACAAACTCTGCTCTCAAGCCATATTTGCATCCAAAAGCTGAAATCAACCTAGATTCAGTTATTTTTAGCGACAATCTATCTCTTGTCCAGTTTAAAGCTTTGCTATCTCCCTCAGTGGCGTAATATTGATTCCCTTGTGTAAACTTGTTTACCATCCATCCATTTTTAGCACATAAACCCCTGTTATTTCAAAGAGAAGCGATTGCAAGAGGTTCAACCTTGCCAAACAAGGTGAAATCTTGCATGAGGCTCTTTGTTTGTTTTCTAAATTTGTAGATCTATTACTTAATGCATTCTTTAGTATGTATTCAAGTTATTTCCATCAGTTTTCCTGTCTTAAGAGTTCCATTTGCATCTGGATCTGGTTAGTTTAATTGATATGTTATCATTAAAATCAATCAAGAACCATGCAAATGGCTTAAGGGGCTCTGAACTCCCTTCATTTGAATATACAAGATCATAAACTAAAAGTCCTTGTTTACAAGGAAAGAAAAAGAACTTAATGTGGACTTAACCCATCCATGACAATCCTTTGATAACAAGAAGTCCGAGTAACTTGGGGCG
>JAOEHR010000067.1:19050979-19066152 GCA_025448175.1 Aronia arbutifolia
AATATTTATGTATTTACCGAATTCTTTTTTATACATATCAATGTACAAAGAACTGGAAATTAGATAGGGCCCCATTTCGAAAACTTGCCTAGGGCCCCCAAATTCTCAGGACCGGCCCTGGGTATGGGTGATCTTCAAATGCCTGAAGTAGGGAGTACCACATCATTTTCATGCTGGTACACTTAATAGAGTTGATGGAAGATATTGAAATGTAATTCAAACCTGCTCTCATATAATTTTTTTTCCTCAGCCAACTGTGACCCTCTCATTTGCTGGGAAATCAGAGTATCTCGTGTCTGTCACTCAAGGTTCAAAACCGCAACTCTCGGTGTGGAGCATGTCAGAACTCTCTGAATCTTGGTCATATAAGCTGCACATAGAAGGTCCGAACCTCTTTCTCTTTCTCCTCGTCACCCAGTGTGCAAAGAACTTTTTAAATTGTGTCATGTGTACTTTTTTTCTCTTAAGGTTTTCCTAATAACATCAATGTTGTTTGTGTAATAAATGCAACTCAAGTGATGTAGTTTTATCTTTGTCCTGGTGTACAACTCTGTTTAACGCATACACTAAGGCTGCGTTTGGTACTTGGAAAGAAATTAATGGGAAATGATTTCCCATGACTTTTCCTGGGGGAAGGGAAGTGTAAATTTCCTTTCCTATGTTTGGTAACGATGAAAAAGTATGTTGAAATGCCACTTTCTTTGGAATATAATGAGCATTTTTAATTGTGAATGAGGACATAATTGTCTTCAAAAGAAAGCAATCAATGCTTTTTTTTTTTTTTTTTGGTTTCCCATGGAGAAGGGAAATGGATACCAAGGGGGCTTGAGGGCTTCACTTCCCCGCAATTTTCCCATGGGATAGGAAATCATTTTCCACGCCTGGACATTTCAATTCAAACATGGGAAAGCCATCACTTTCCCATTCCCAAGCTTTCTTTAACTCATACCAAACGTAGCCTAAGGGCTAAGGAAGCCCCTCAATAACTGCTTCTCTGGAAACCGTATTTTACTAGCTATCAGCTTGTATGGTTTCCCAGGATAAGAACTAAGTAATAGATTAAACCAGCCATGCACGTTTATAGCTCTTGAAGCGTTCAGAGCAGTACTGATAACATTGAACATTGTGTCCCATTTATAGTGCGGTGACGACAAGCTGAATGTTCCTGTATTTAATAATTGTGACAGTCATGTCTCTAGTGTTGTACCTTCATTTGACATCTGCTATTTCTAATTTTTTCCAGCCATTACCTGTGCGGTAGATTCATCATCATTTGCAGTTCTATCTTTACCAGGAAAAGATGGGTAATCTTATTATTCAGATATATGCTTTCTAGCAGAAAAATGTTGACATCATGATTTCAGTTGTTGAAAGCCGAAGAATGATATTTGGGTTTCTACATGATGTGTGTTTAAATACCTGTATTACAGTATCGCATCTTGTCATTAATTAATTTTTCATATACCAGGGGAATTTGGATATGCTTCTATCTACGGGGAGCTACCCAAGTTTGATATAAAGAGAGACCAGACCTTGACCCCATCTGCTCCATCACAGAGGCCTTGGGAGACCATATTTAGTGGGTCATCGCATGAACTTCCGCCCCTAACCAAACTGTGTTCAGATTTTACGGAATCACTGCTAGAAAGGAGGATGCAATGGTAGGATAACTTGTTTCAGTGCCTTCCACTGCCATTCTAGATCAGGTGAGAGTATTAAGAAAATTAGATGTCTGGTTGATATGCTGAGCATCTCGCATGTTCGTGGCTCTTGGGCAGAAGGCAAAATTTTCCATGTCTTTGTATTTGCGAATTTAGTAGCCGTGGCTTGGGTTATGATCCTGATTTATTTTGAATCCCTTGTTGGACAAAATCCAAGCGCCTAGGAGTAGCAAAGTGTCAAACTAAAGGAAGTTCCAGTGGCTTTGAGAAGTTTGTAATCCAGAGAGTACGGTTATTGCAAAATTTTGTAATCTTATACTTGTAAAGAAGATTTTGTAAATTTCATGAGTTTGTATCAGATCTTAAACTCTATTGTAAGCTTTTGAGTGGTTCAAACTTTGTCTCGATTGTATTATGGCAATTGCAGTGGAAGGGGAAACGGTTTTAGTCATTTGAGCGAAAAGCCCATGTCATACACTCTACAATTAATGTTGTTGGTACAGGAAACCCTTTAGTTGGTGGTGCTGTTTTGGGGCTTCTCTTCCCTCCTCTACCGGAAACTCTTTTGTGCATTGTTTTTCACGAGTGAGCTTTCGGTTTGCTTTTTGTGTTTTGATGACGAAAATTCTAGGATACACTGGCATTCACATCCCAAGAATCCAGTTACTAATGACCTAACGATCATGGTTCTTGGTCCAAGTTATCGGTCGGTTCATACTCAGACAAACTTTGCAGCTACATGGCCTGTATCCTCGTGCAGAGCTAAGGAATGTTTTGCGATGCTGGATTGGTGGCTTGCTTCTTACTGTCTCTGTCTCTGATAAGAGATGCAGCCAGAAATATTTTCTTATTGTGTACCTTGTGAAAACAGAATTTTTGTTGCCTTATGTCTTTTTAATTAGTTTTGATTAAGGTTTCCAAGTTAAGCTCTTGCTAGATGATCACTGGAGAAGTTACCCCTCTTCATATCCTAGATATCGAGGAACGACCTTTTTTCTAGGTATCCGGCCAGGGTGGTAGCGGAGCGGTTTTCCAACCTAACTTAGGTTCTCATATTGCAGATACATAATGCCACATTGCATTGTTCCTTGAAGGTATCTTAGGATCCTTTAATAGTACCAAAATGAACATCTGTTGGTGTAGTCATATATTGAGAATTCACTGTAAATGCAATATATGACCTAATAAAGGTCAAATATTGTAAGGATCCAGCAATGCTTTATAAATGCTTGGATCTGCAAGTAATGTATCCTTTGAGACCATCAATTGATTATGAGGTTTACAAGAAGTGGAAGCAGGTTTGCCAGAATCTATTCCTGCCTTATGAATCAAGTCTTTGATATATTTGGACTGATTGACAAATATATCTTTATTTGGTTTATATTGAATCAGTAAACCAAGAGAATATGTGAGTTTACACAAATCCTTCAAATCAAACATTGTAGACAGTTCTTGAATTACTTGATGAGCCTTTGATAAATTAGATCCAGTCAGAATAATACCATCTACATAAAGAGGAAGAATGATAATATCTGTCTCATCTGTCTTCATGAACAAACTTGTATCTGAAGTTGATGCATTAAAGCATATAGCGAGAAAATAGCTTGTAAATTTTGAATTCCATGCTCTTGGGGCTTGTTTTAGACTATACAAGAATTTTAACAAGTTGCAAACATGAGTAGGATGACTAGCATCAACAAATCCTTATGGCTGCTTCATATATACTTCTTCCTGTAAACCACCATGTAAAAATGTAGTCTTGATGTCTAATTATTTTAAATACTAATGATTCATAGCAACTAAGGCAAGTATAATCCTCATTGTTGTGTGTCTCACACCTGGGCTAAAAGTATCTAAATAATCAACCTCATATTCCTGTGATAAACCTTGGGTTACAAGTCTACCCTTATACCTAAAGATACTGCCGTAAAGGTTCTTTTTCACTTTATACACCTATTTGCTGCGAACTCTAGATCTATTTGCAAGAGCAGAAACTAAAATCCCAGTGCCCTGAGCTCTAAGAGAGTCATGCTTCCTGTATTCAGTTTTCCAATAAGATATAGAAGCAGCTTTTCTAAATCATGAATGTTTAGTTGAATATTTTATTTTAGAGAGAAATGAAAACCCACCAATAAATGACATCATCATTCAACTGTAATGAACTGAGCTCAGGAAACGTAGCTAGTAAAGCTACATAATTTTATCTTGTATAGCACCACTCTTCAACCTTGTCATCATTGAATGTACTAGTAATGAATCTAGACTAATTGTTGAAGATTCAGAAGTGAGATTCGACACTGGAAAGATAGGAAGAAGTACCTCAAGTTGTGAGTTGTGATGGATAGGTTAACAAAGGTGATGTATCAAATGAAATACTATAGTGATGGGAATGGAAACTTTGAATTTCAGAACTCAAGGGCCTTCAAAATCTAGAAGATCCAGATTGTGGATCAATTTCTATAATTAATACTGAATTATTACTCTGATGAAAATCATGATTTGGTGTTGCAAATGAATTCTTAGTAAAGGAAGGCAACTGAACCACAGTGGAAATTTAATTGGACTTGTATGACTCTTTCGAACCTTGAGACACTGAAACTAACCTCTTTTTATATGGAATGACCTCTTCATCACGTATAACATGCCTTAATATAATTAATTTTCTGTGTTTATATCATAGTAAGCCACTCTTTTGTACCCCCATAACATATATAAGAAAAACACATTGAGTAGACCTTTGGTTGTAGCTTGTTCACATTATATGGCCTCAGGAAAGGATAAACAACAGTTCCACAGACTTTTAAATGTTACACTTGGGGGATTTGGCCAAACAAAAGCTGATATTGTGGTGTCATGCTTAATGTCTTACATGGCATTTTGTTATTAGGAATGCGACATGTGAACAAGCATGATGCCATAATGTTGAAGGCAAATTAGCTTCAAACATCAAGGTTATAGTAGTTTCAACTACATGCCTATGCTTCCGCTCAACAAGTCCATTTTACTGAGGAGTATGAAGACATAATATCATATGAGCAATTCCTTTATTCTCCAAAAATTAACAATCATTTTACTCATATATTCACCCATACCAGCAAACTGCAAACACTTAATTGAGACATTAAATTGATTTGGCACAAAGCATGAAAGTTGAAAAATATTTGAAAAGCTTCTGATTTATTATTCATTGGAAATATCTAGAAAATTTGGAATATTCATCTACAAAGCTTATGCAATACCTATATTCCTCTATGGACTATTTTGGAGATACACCCAATCCCTCATAATGAACATTTTCAAACAAGAAAGTAGTTTTAACTTGCTTTACGGGAAATGCTGCTACTTATTTTGCTATGAATACAAAGGGAACACAAAGATGGACATGAATCTGTACTACCTGAAATTTCTGAAGTCTTCAATATTGCAGCAAGTACGTCCTCAGATGGGTGTCCTAACTTTTTATGCCTAACGGAAGTCTGAACATTCTTTCCAATAAAAGTAACATATATTTCCAGCTTTGCAACAAAAGAATTTGAGAAGACATTCACCAGAATTGTAAAAAGATCCCTACCACCACTCTGTCCTTAGTACAAAATCACCCTTGTTGTCTTGTCCTGTATAAACAATACAATAATATCACATCTAAACCAAAATCTATTATCTTTACAAAGCTTTTTGACAAATAAGATATTCACAATACTCTTAGGCACATAAAAAAACATTTCTCAATAACAAGGAATTATTGAAAGTAGATATGGTAGTAAAGCTAGTATGAGTCAATGCCAAACCTGCACCATTCCTAGTAGTTATCTTTTCATCACCATGGTAAGGAGTGACTTGATTGAGATTGTTTAAATTGGTTGTCATATGGTATGTTGCACATGTGTCAATGATCCAATTATCACCAGTTGAGAAACCATGACCATTATCATTTGAAAAACTAGAACCAAAAGCTTCATTATAGTTTATGTTAGCCTGAGCAATCATTACAGTAAGAGATGATGGTGGTGGATTGCCTTGATATGAATAATTGTTCCTATGAATGTGCCCTCTTTTTCCACAGATTTGACAGACTGTACACCTAGAAGATTGATTATTCACCTTGATATCTTTGAGAATTAAAGCTTTCACCATGTTCAAACCTCTGATATCCACCTTGATACCATTATGAGTTGGAACCTTCTCCTTGCACATACATTCCAGCCATGGAACTTGTCATTGAGTGCATTCTTGTCTTAATACTGCCTTCTGCTACAAGAAGTTCAACTTTGAAATCTTTTAGAGACATGGATTTGTCCCTCGTAAGAATTACTGTCATGATCATCTCAAATTCAGCAGACAAACCAGATAACATTGCTATAATGAGATCATTATCAACGATCTTTTCTCCAGCAAAGACCAACCGATCCATTATGTCTTTCAATCTGAACAAGAACTTATCCACAGATTCACTACTTTTCTGTGCAATATGAAACTTAGTTACATAAACCATTGAAACAGAAGCAAGTCTTTCTTGTAAACTGGTCCAAGCTTCCTGAGAACTCCGACAACCAAATATATTTTCAATTGCATCATTTACGAGTGTAGCAATTAATAAGTTGAGTAAAGCCGAATCCTTTTCACCCATTCTTTATATGCAGAAGTAACTTCCTTTGTAGTACCAATTTCTGCGCTAAGGACAAATTTAGGTGGACATGGAGAATCACCAGTATAGAAATAAAACAAATTACATCCCCTAGCACAGATTGAAACTGATAGCTTTGCTTAACAAATTGGCTAAGAACAGTCTTGAGTGGAAGCCAACACAAGAAAACATCAATCGAAAGATCCCCAAATTAAGAAACCCAAACAAGAAATTACTTTTCACAAACTTCGGCTACTGGCCTTACTGAAGTACAATTTTCACCAACAAATCAACAATTATTTATGAAAATTAATAAGAAAGAGTGGGATCGGCCTTATAATCCTTCACAAAAATTTCAATAATGATGGCATTTGGCTTTAAAATCAATAAAATTACAACTCAAAGAATTCATTGACACATTTAATCAAACTCTTGGAGAAATGAAAAACCAAACAATTGAACCTAATACTTCCTGCAATCTTGAACCGAAAGACCTGAGACCGACACTGAATCAATCTCACAAGAAAACCTCTATATGCAAAGCTACGACAGTGAAAAAGCCACCAATGATTGATTTTTGGCGATTGGTAACATGATAACAGGACTCCACGAATGCAGAAAATGAAGAAATACAGAAGAAAGCTAGAAGCTAGAGAGAAGAAGAAAGTTGAAGAATTGATAGATTGTTTGCATTAGATTTACTTGATTGCTACACTGTGATATACAACAATATTTATAGCTCAAGGGAGCTTCTCTTACAAACTGAGGAACTTAACAGACTCAAGTGAATCACTGTCTAACTATCTTTCTAACAACTTTGTTGAGCTAGCAGATGAGCTAGATCAGTCAATGATAATCAACAGTGATAAAGTCGTATCTACTTTGGTAGATGGAAAAACTTAGGCAACAAATTGCATCTCAAATTCGTGGATCCCTTCCAAGTCCTAATTATGGTACTCTAATGAGATATATTGTACAAGGAGGAATAATTTTGTTACTAATGACTCATTCTTCATTAAAACTAATCCCTGGAAGTTCCACTCTCAATGATCCCCTAAGCATATGCAGCTAACATTGAACTCTAGATTTAGGTACATGACATTCCTTGCGGAAGAGCCATGCGAATCTTATTGCATGTCCCTAAGGGCACAGAGATACCTATTATTTTAATCAATTATAATGTGATTAATTATTACAAGTTGCTTATCAAATGTTGATGACAGCCCAACAAGAAGTCAGATTTCATTGTTTGGGAAATATTATCTGAAATGGAGTACCAGTATACCATATATATCTGGTACTTGGTAGATTTTTTTTATTAGGATATTCGATTTATACTCTATTAGTATTTGGTATAAAATTAATCTTAAAAAGTGTAAATTAGTAAATTACTATAGATTAATCACCTCCCCTTCATTCATGGTGTTAGTAGATCTCTGTTCAAAAACTCATTGTAAACACGAAAATTCGGTATTGAATGAAACGAGAACACATGTACAAAGTAGATTTGTATTGATGAATTTGTAGGGTTACAATCTCTGTTTACAATTTTCCTCTGATTCAGTCTTCAAATTTGATGTAGATTCATAGGTCGTTGATCCAAGGGTCGCGATGACTTGATCTCCGACGAACAATTGAACGATTGCTTCAAGTTTTGAGCTTGAAATAATGCGTGGATAGTCTTCACCTCAGGTTTAGGGATGCGGCAAACGGAGTGTTGATGTAGAATTTCGTTGATTCAAAGGTCTTCGCGACTTGATCTTGAATCGAAAGTCGTTACAAGTTTTGAGCTTACAACAAAGTCGTGACGGAATCGGCACAAGTGCTTGTTGATTATTCAAGGGAATGCTTCGGCTTTGGTTGTACGTTCTTCGAAGAGAGCTTTGGCAGCGTATTAGTCTTCAAATATTTGGCAGAGGTTCTCCTTTTATGAGAATTTCGGCCCTTCAATGTAGAAATTGTCGACCTTGAATGAAGAAATTGTTGATCCCTATTTGTGTCTGGGGACCTTGTATTTATAGACTTCCCAAAGCTTGCCTTTGGATGGATTTGGTTTTGATTTGTGTCTTGATTCGTCCATGGGAGAATTTAGGCATGTTTTGTGCCTTAATTTCAACCATTTCCCATACCTTGGCCGAGTTATAAGGCTTTCTTGCCTATTTTGCGAGCAATCTTCAATTCTTGCTTGTTTTGTGAAGATGCTTTAGCTTTCCTTCTGGTTTTGGGAGCAATTTAGGCCCCTTGTCGATTTTAAAGGATTTCTTCCCCCTTTTTCCGAGTTTTGGGGAAGTTTTATTCTTCCTTTGCTTGATTTGTGTCACATGTCATTGATGACTTGTCTACTTGTGATGAGTCATATGCCACGTGGAGCTTTGTGAAGCATCATTTGTATGCAATGAAATTTACATGTCTACACTCATGTTTAACATTTATACATTCACCCTAATTAGCTGGTTAAGTAGCTAAACACTCCTTGATGGTTCATGTGATTTGTTTTTGTTCTATTTGAGACAAATAGTCAAAGTATTAATATTTGTGAACACGGAAATTTTCTCTCCGAGTGTGAGAGCTTTTCTCTCTTCTTGAGAGTCTTTCCCACCTTTAGTGTGTGTAGCTTCCAACCCATCAATTTCGTTGCCGCCGGCCCTCGCCATGGCGAGGGTCGGTGGATGCTCTGGCCTCTTTCTTTCTCCTTCATCCTTTCGTTCCTTTTGCTTCCTCTCTCCCTATATATCCTTCCCGTTTTCTCCAGTCCAGGTTTCCTTATGGGCGTCCATCTTCTTCGACCTTTTTCGTTCCGATCTGCTTTCAGCTTTCAAGGCGTTTTGATGTGCTCCTTCAGGAAGGTGTGTAAAGTTCCGGTTACGTTGGCTCGGGTGTTGCTAACACCACCTCCTTCTCTCTGTCTGCCTTTGTTGGCAGTGTTGTCCATGGTATTTCCATGGGCTTCTTTCATTTTTTGGCGGAGATTGGTGCGGCGATCGTGGCTGGGAGACAGGGTATCCCTTCGTTTCATCTCTACGGTGCTGCTTGTTGGGAGTTGTGGCGTCAATTTGGGTCACTGGGTTTGGGTGATCGGGAATCACGGTTGCGGCAATGGAAGCAAACTGGAATGTTCCAGAGCTCTGTATCAGATTTTGAGCTTTGGGTTGGGCTTTTGTTAGATAGTTCGGGTGGCCCTGTTTGTATTGTTAATATTTGTTTGTGGGCCTGTGCCTTGTAATTATCTGTTTTAATAAAACTTCTTCCTTTCTTTGGAAAGGATTTGTCCAAAAAAAAAAATATTAATATTGGTTTGTCTCACTGTGAGTAATTTTAAATTCGTAGAGTGCTATGCTTTAATGGATTAATTGACCCACAATATTCTTTCTAAGTAAACCAATGTTTATTTTGTAAATTACATTCAGAATCTTACTAATTATTTCTGGTAGAAATTAAGAAAACTCTAACCAACACAAATGCTATTTGTTACATTATTTACTTATATAATATTCTTATGTAATGAACCGGAGTCCTAACTATAGGTTGAATATTCTTAATAAAAGTATATTTGATGTAGGGCTGTACCATAAATATTCTTGTGAAAGCATAATTATAGTAGCTATATGTGTGCGTGTACACATACCTAGTATACTATACTGTACTATATATAGTATATAGCTACTAATTATGTATCTATTTAGCCAACCAAATGCAATGAACACAAAAGTTGGTAATGCACAACATTGACTAGCGAGCCCTTTCTCTCATCTATTGGCTGCTTAAGAGGGATGAGATCCTCTTTGGATCCTCTTTGTCCTACTCGTTCATTGTACATCGTGCGGCCACCTTTCGTTAGGTACTATTTGTGTTTAATTTTAAATAAAAAATTCAAAATGATTTCTGACTGCAGAATGTACGATGAACGGATAAGATGTGATCCAAATCCACTTAAGAGCATCTCTGGAGGAGAGTCAAAAAGTCCACATCAGTAATAACAGTAAAAAAACAACAAGATCAGTATTTTTCAACCGAAATGTCAATTTGTATGTGGCATGATGTGGATTGATGTCAAAGGTGGTTGCTGTCAAATTCAATAGCAACTTCAAATCTATTTTTAGTGATTAATAAATTCTTTTCATCATTTTTATTAATACTTTTTGTTTAAAAAAAAAAACTTGTTACAATTATGAAAAATAAATAATGTAATAAATAATAGTTTAAATTTGACATATTGGGTGGAGAACAAAATTCAAAAAAAAAAAAAAAATCAAAGTGCCACATCGGTCTTCAAATTTAAATTTTATGTTTAAAATTTGACATTTCCGTTGGAGATGGTCTAAATAAAATTTTTAATTTTTTTAAACTAAGGCAATGGCAGACAATATCAATTAACTAATCATATAATACATATTAAGCTTTGTCAAGCCACTGAAACTACGTAATTAGGATTATTATAGCATATATATTAATTTTTTAATACAACGATATTCTACATTAACGTACACTAAGGAGGAAAGGAGGATTTAATGACACACCCCGACCCAGAATGTCCACTAGGACTCCGAATTGAGCTGTGCTGGCCGACACCTGGAAGTGACAAAACCATAAAGTATAGTGATGTGGAAAATGTGAATAAATTTAAACCTAAAAGTGCCTAAAGACAAGAGTGCGCAGTGAGCGGGAATGAACCCATTTCACACGCGACATCAGAGCATAAGTAAAGTATAGTAGTGTGGGTAAGGATCATACCCTCAGAGGTAGCCACCTATACTGAGATTCGCCAAGAATCCTCGTTGATGTGAACTTTCAGCAGCTAAAACCTGGTGGGGCGAAAAACGGAAAACTTGAGTGGGCAAAAACAAAGCTTTTTGAAACCATTTCTCTTTCCAAATATAATAACCCCTCACCGTAAAACCCGTATAATTTCCCAGAAAATAATACTACATACGTATATAGAAGTCAGGCTTGAGAGCAATGAAAACCAAAGTATGTGCCATGTCAAGTATCTCAGTAATAAATATGTAAGCCAAGTGCTGTGAATCAATATAAAATGATATGTCAATCGGAGTCACCTAACGTGACCTGTACGGCTGAATCTATAGCTCATATACCAATTCCTGCACACGAGTCAAAACCACCTATTGTGGTCTGTACGACAGGGCTGGGTGTAAATAAGTACGCTCAAGTCCTACGTTCACGTGAAGGCTGTGCGAATAATCACGGGTCACCTACGAGTTAGAACCACCTATTGTGGTCTGTACGACAGGGTTGTGCACCAAACTTGGATCCAAGGTGAGCGTGCGATGCGGGAGGTGAACATCACGCGAAGGACTGTGCCCTAACCACGAACGGGAGCACTAACACCGGGGTGCAAGATAATGAGCTCTAAATGCATCTACGCATAACCATAAACAATGCAACCAATATCATCATAATATACTCACTTGAAGCTTACCTGAGCCTCCGCAGCATCATTCAATACTATGCACAACTAGACTAATGCAATACTAAAAATGTAATGTATTCATGACATGTTATTTAAAACACAAGTTCATTTAAAACAGTTTATGGGAAGCATATATGTATATATGTATATATGTACATATATGTGTGTGTGTGTGTGTGTGTGTGTGTGTATATATATATACATATATAAAAAACAAAAGCCCACTCACCTGGAGTCCGCGCTACAACTCCCTAGTACAAACATTGAAGTGTCACGAACGATCGGGGCCTAGAACAATTATCAAACCACATCTCAGAATCCTTATCAATAGAACACGTAACTCACATAAAACACATCCTCAAGGACATTAATGATTTGAGACCCATTGACCAAAAGTCAACCGTCCGTCAAAGATTGACGGTAGGGTCCACAACCCTACGTAACTCGATCCAGAAGATCTGCACCTTGGATTTCCGATCTGTAGCTTCCAAATATCCACATTATGCTTCCAAAACATCATACTAAAGTTACCTTACAATCCAACGGTTAGATCTCCACCAATTGCAAGTTCAAGTGGCGGTTAACGTTTTATTTTATGAACTTACAAATCCAATTAGGGAAAATCCATACATCGGATTCCTGATCAGTAAGTTCCCATGATCCTTATATATTACGTACTATAATGTATTAAAGTTTGGGGACTATCCAACGGTCGGATTGTCGATTCAAATTCTGATCAAGTGATGTATCGTAATGAAACTAAGTTCAAACAATTAAACTACGTCATACGGACATCAATTATGAAATCATAGCATCTATTTGAACTTAGAAAGACATCGTCAACCCACTGGCCATGAGTCGCCGTGGGTGGCGGTCGGCCGCCCCGACTCGCCGGAAAAATCAACTATTTCTAAAAATTCTCAAATTTTAGAGGAATGAAGATCTCAATGAGTGGAACAACTTTCATACCTATGACTAAGGCCAATTTGGGCGGAAAAAGTCTCAAATAGCCACGAACCCGCTAGAACCCTAGAATTTGGGTGTTTTTTATTCATCCTCAAATCAACTCTGACGCTCCAACCACTGATTAGGCATTGTTCCTGACCTCTTAAGGAGTGTTTGGGTGATGGTGGTTGGTGGAGTTAAATTCGGATTTGATGGATTGCCATCCCGAAGCCGACGCACCCACCGGTGCATTTCTTCCCAAATTCAAATCCAATCTCCTCAAATTTGATTTAGAAATGGTAGAGGAAGGGTCAATATGAGGATTGGGAGTGGTGGTTCAGCTCCAATCGTTGAAAAAACAATGGTTTTCACCGTAGAAACCCTGCGGCCACAATCGGGTCGTGGGTCGCACGGGTCAAGGTTAATTCCGTGCTTCTCGTTTCTTTCCCTTCCCCTCATTTCTTTTGCTCCCCATTCATCCAACCCCTTCTCCTTTCCCTCATTTCTTTCATTTTCTCTTCTTTTCTTTTCATCACAGCCATCCATCTTTCATTTCTCTTTTCTTTTCTTTCATCTCAGCCACACACGTGGCACCATCAGATTTTGCTCCAAAATCTGGAGCCTTGTAGAAATAATTAATTGACCATTTAGTCCCTAACTTCGTTCGTTAACAACTTCTTCGCTATATCTCCAAATTGCGTTCCGTTTACGGCTACGTTTCCGTAGCAACGTGTACTATGAGGATACGCCAAGAAAATGAACCTTACGTGACATGACAAGATGGTCCACAAAAGTCAACGTCTTTGCCTCGAATGGCATTTTCGTAAATTCACATCTAAAACATAGTTGATTGAAAGGGAGGATTTAAGCTAATATTATTACCTCTCATAAGTCATAAGGCAACCAAAGCCATTGCTTTTCTCATAAGTCATAATTCAATTTGGACGGTTGCAAAAAAACCCTCTTAATTATATTGGAGCATGTGGTGTGCTTAGGAACTCATTTGGAGCTTGACATGCTGTGTTTTATGTTAATTTTAGGCGTGGAAAGATTCTCAACACTAAAATTTGGGGAGTCCTTTTGGGATAACAACTTGCTTGGAAAAAAGGGGTTGAGTGCTTTGGTGGAGTCTGATTCCATAATTGTTGTCTAGTTTATATCACATGGTGCCACTGATAATCATCCTCTTGGTGAATTGATTCAAACTTGTCGTGCGATGTTACAACATGATTATAAATGTAATATTAGACATATCTATTATAAGATGAATTTGGTTGATGATGAGTTGGCCGACCTGACTTTTTTTGGTCCGGTCTATTTTGTGCAAGCTTCATTTTTTTTTATAAGCAGTTATTATTGTCTGATATTTTTGGGGTCTATTAACCGCGCAACATTATATTTTATTTTCATTTTTGTCGACTACTAGCTCCTTTGTTTAACCATAAAAAGAAAATGAAAAAAGAGTGGGTTTAACCACTAGAGCTACAACTCTAAAGTTTGTGCTTCATATAGTTTTCTCCTAAAAGTAAAGGGCTCCAGGCCACTACAGTTTTCTGAAATTATCGTGTTCCTTTTTTTTTTTCTTGGTGAACTACAATTATCGTTATTGTCGTTGCACTACCTAGCTGTTATTCCCACAAGGAATCCCCAATCTTATTAGGTTAACCTACCTTCAACCCAATGCTCACTCGCGCTCTCTTTCCTGTTCAACCAACACACTGCACATAATATGTGGCCTCAGAATAATATTGGTATATTTGGAGCATTAATACATAGAGCTCATTTGGAAGTATTTTAAAATGACTGAAAGCGCTTTTAGAGAAAATATTTTTGGGTTCAAAAAACACTTGAAATGCTTTATGCAAGAAGCACCAATTATGTGCTTCTTCCTAAAAGCACCTTAAGTGCTTTTCCAGAATTTACATGCATTTTTATTAATAATTGATTCCAAAAATATTTTTACTAAAAGCGCTTTTAGTCATTCTAAAAGCACATCCAAACGAGCTCTATATGCGCCGCCCAAAGAAAAGAGAAAAAGTCTCAACTGCCCAGTTAGATGTGTTTACATGCAAAAGAGGCATACGTTGTTATATATTTCTCACTTCTCAGCAAGTACGTAGTGTGGAGCAAAAAATAATCGAGAAAAATATGGAAGCGACATATGGATTCTAGGGTAAAAAAGATAAAATTACCCTCGAGGAATACCGGAACTCTTACGCGCGAGCAGTCGACAATCATGACTCAATCAAGGTCAAAAGTGCTCAAAATAGGTAATTATTCAAAACCTATTTCATCAATCCTCATCAAATCTTCTCCACAAGGTAACCCCCAAATCATTCCTTTCGAATTATATTAATTAGCTACTCAATTTATTTAGTATCCAATTAATTTATTAATTAGATAATTGATTGAAATTAACACTAAAAATACCACATATGGCTGATAGGAGCATATTTATGCGACTTAGTTAGCATGTTTTCTTGCATTTATTTAGTTTGTTATTGCTTATTATAGT
>JAOEHR010000067.1:19195739-19210990 GCA_025448175.1 Aronia arbutifolia
TATTTCATTAAAACACGTTTTCTGGGAAAAACGTCAAGTATATAGGTATATACTGAAAACAAAAGCCCACTCACTGGCAAGTCGAAGGATCGTAGCCCCCAAGCCTTGACTAGTTACGCTCGTCCTGAGAATAGGTCTCACCTATGCGAAACAACTATATAAACGTTAATTAAAACGTTATTTAAAACATATAACCAACCTTAGCTAATAACTTCTCAAATAATGCTCAAATTGGATATATGAATATACCACAGTGATCTACACAACCTCACGAGCATCCCCATATTTTTAGAAAAATTTTCCAACCACCCACG
This sequence comes from Aronia arbutifolia, assembly GCA_025448175.1. Lineage (NCBI taxonomy): Eukaryota > Viridiplantae > Streptophyta > Magnoliopsida > Rosales > Rosaceae > Aronia > Aronia arbutifolia. The sequence continues at coordinate 19,196,054 of JAOEHR010000067.1, forward strand.
CGCCGCCACGCTCCGGCGAGTGCACGACCACACACGCGGCCACGTGCAGGGAATTTGACGAAAATAGTAAACGGCGTTGGGAATATTCCGTTAAAGCTTAACGGAAACTGTTAACTATACCTGACGGCGTCAGAATATTCCGTCAGACTTGACGGAATATTCGTCGTCTACTTCCTTGGTTCGCCGGACCTTCGCCGGCCGCCGTTCCGATCGCCGGAAAACTAGGAAATATTAAAACCTTAATATCTCAGTCGATTTTCATCCAAATTTCATGAAATTTATGTCAAAATGAAGCTCTCAACTTGTAGAACATAACCTTACCAATTTAAAGCTCCAAAAACCAAGGAAACTCGCCGGAGAAAATCGAGAAAACCGGCCAAACTTCGAAACTCGCTATCCCAATGTCCAAAATCCACCAACGACACACCCCGAGCTTCGTGAGGACCTTCTAAACCTCACTGTGAGCTTGAAATCTTCCAACAACCTCGTTCTTACGTGTGCATGAACAGTGCACCATTTATGGGTCTTGGGTTCTAAGGGTTTTCCAAGGTTCCAAGTTCCAAAAATAGTATGAATGTACTCAGGAGCTTGCAAGGAACATGAAAATGGCCTTTAGAGGTTCGATCTGTGACTAGATGAAGGGTTTGAGTGTTGTCCGTATGACTTGTACAGACAATGGCTGAAGGTCGAGAGAGATAGAAGAGAGAAAAGGGTACACAGGTGTTTGGGTGTGGGTGTGAGTGAATGTGTGGTCCAATTTGCTACCAAACAACTTAAACAATTTCCTTTTGTTCCAAAAACAATTAAAACTTAGCACATTTGTCCACAACTCAAGTCTACACCATACATCACCACCCAAACGTCCAAGGGCATTATCGACTTTTCACATTTTCCGGTAGAATCTCAAGACAGGCTGTCACACGTTGAGTCTACGAATTCATTAGCATCAAATGAGAAAAATTCATTTGTAAGAAGTCCTCACTCAATGTTTTTACGTTGCGTATTACAATAGAGGTCGATGACATTATAAAGTATCTTAAAAAGTTACTAGATCGAAATATGGAAAATGAAAGCAAATATGAATTTAGTCAGGTCATCACTTAATATCGGTGTTTCGAGTAATATAAATAGTTACCCGATCGAAAAAAAAAATAAAGGAAAGCAAATTAGAGTTTAGCCAAGTCGTCACTTAATTTTATTATGTTACGTGTTATAATAAAGGTGAGTGATATAATAATATCATATGATAATGTTTTTAATATTATAAAAAATTACTCGATAAAAAAAAGAAATATGAAATCATATATAAGTTTAGCCAAATCATCACTCTATGTAGGTGTTTTGAGTATTATAATAAATTACTCGGTTAAAAGAAGTTGGAAAGAAAACATATTTGAACTTAGCCAATTTAGTCAAAGCAGTTATCTTTGCACTCAAATTTGAATCGTTTACATGTATTTGGCACCAAATTCACATCCGGCTCTCAAAGCTCATATATATATATATATTTTTTCCGTACTATCATCATATCGTCAACAGAGGGTGAGGATCTTCGACCTCACATTCTATTCGTTCATTGTAAATTGTGTAGCCTGCTTTCGTTAAATACTGTATGTATTTATTTAAATAAAAAATACAAAATAATTTGTGGCTACACAATGTACAATAAACATATAAAATATGAGGATTTCTAATCCTCACAAAAAAGATCCGGATATCATCTAAATTCGTCAGAAAAAAGAAAAAGAAAAATGAAAGAGTAGGTATTTACTTAACCATTGTTGGTGTTAGGTGGGTTTGACCAGTCTGGTTTGGCAGGCGTTTGGTTCAGTCATACCCTCGCACCCAACACACACCCGCATGCGCATCACTCTGGTTTATAAACCCCCCCCCTTTCCCTCCTTCCCCTCATTCAGAACTCCTTCCCCCCTCTCTCCCCAACTACCCCAACCACCAAAACCTCCTACTAAACTTACTCTGCTGTCACCGGAATCGGGCAACTCCGTTTCTCACACCTCCGTTTCCGCCACCGGATTCCGGGCACCAAAACCTCCTTAGCAGCTACAATCAGTTTCTTTGCAGATGGAGTCCTCTTCTAACTCGATGAAAATCTCGCCGTTGGATCTGATGGCGGCGATTATCAAGGGCAAGATGGACCCCGCCGACTTCTCCGGTGCCCAAGTCACCTCAGTCATTCTCGAGAACCGCGAGTTTGTCATGATCTTGACCACCTCCATTGCTGTCCTCATCGGCTGCGTCGTCGTTTTGGTCTTGCGGCGATCCAGTGCCCAGAAGCAGCCCGGCGTCATCCAGCCGCCTAGGCCCCTGATCGTGGAGGAGCCGGAGCCGGAGGAGGCTGACAACGGCAGCAAGAAGGTCACCATCTTCTTCGGCACTCAGACTGGCACCGCCGAAGGCTTCGCCAAGGTCAACTTTTACAACAACACTATTTCAATTACAAATTTCAATCAAATATATTTGCTGTTTAGCTCGCTTCGTTGCTTCGATTTTACTTGTTCGATTCGTTGCCTCAGTGTTTCTTTTGGTTAAAAAAATGCAGGCTTTGGCCGAGGAAGCAAAAGCTCGATACGAGAAGGTCACTTTCAAAGTTGTTGATTTGGTATGCTTCGCAAATATTTCGAATTTTTGGTGTAATTTTTGTTCAGTTGTGTTGGAGATCATGAGATTGAATGGAGTTGTGTGTACATGTTAGGACGATTACGCTGCCGACGACGAAGCATATGAGGAGAAGTTGAAGAATGAGAGCTTGGCATTTTTCTTCCTGGCCACGTAAGTTCCGAATTGAACTAGATTTTTTATAATTAAAACAAAAGATGATTTAATTTGATTTTAGGGTTTCGTAAATGACATGTTTTACTGGTGGTGGATGCAGATATGGTGATGGTGAGCCAACCGACAATGCTGCGAGGTTTTACAAGTGGTTTACAGAGGTAATTTTGATTCTGAAATGTAATTAATGAAAATTTTCAGGTATATTGTTGTGAAATTCGATTTCAGATCGAAATTTGAATGTTTTGTGATAATTTGCAAATTGCGGCGATTGTTATAGGGTGAAGAAAGAGGGGAGTGGCTTAAGAATCTTAACTACGGAGTGTTTGGCCTTGGAAACAGACAGTATGAGCATTTCAATAAGGTTTGCAATGAAATTTTGGCTATAAGTGAAGTCAATATTTATGTCACTCTTCTATCCAAAGCTTGAATTCTAATTGTACGTTATTCTGTTTTCTGTTGCATTGTGTTTGATCTTATTTTTATTGGTGTTAATCAGGTTGCCGTGGTTGTGGATGAGATCTTCGCTGCGCAGGGTATGCCTTCATTGCGTATTTTTTTTGCTTTCATGTTATTTTGGGTACTTAGTTTGTTCCTTTCTGATGAAATCGCATCAGAGTGGGACCATTTGCATTCTGAGACGATTCACATTGCTATGATGTTACTTTATTCTCGATCAGATTTGGTTTTTGCACTCTAGCTTATAGTTGTTTACTTATTCATTCTCCAGTTTCTTGTTAACTAACAGGAATGTTACCATTTTCAGGTGGGAAGCAACTTGTTAAAGTGGGTCTTGGAGATGATGATCAGTGCATTGAGGATGACTTCTCTGCATGGTATTGAGAAGTTTGATAGCCATTTGAGTTATTAGCTTTAGATCATAATGTTTCATTTGTTATTTATTAAAATCTCATACATATCTACATTGACTGATGCTCTTCTAGGCGAGAGTTGCTGTGGCCTGAGTTGGATCAGTTTCTTCGAGATGAGGATGATGTAATGTCACCTGTTTCTACACCTTACACTGCTGCTGTGTTGGAGTATCGAATTGTCATTAAAGATGCTGCAGATGCATCAGTAGATAGTAAAAGCTGGAATAATGCAAATGGTCATGCTGTCATTGATGCCCAACATCCATGCAGGTAACAAAGAAGACACACCTATAAAGGTTCTAAGATCGCAACTTGTTCTACTACTTTCTGGTATCTGTTAATTGACTCTTTTTACTGCTTGTAGAGCTAATGTGGCCGTGAGAACGGAACTTCATACTCCTGCATCCGATCGTTCTTGCACCCATCTTGAGTTTGATATTTCTGACACTGGACTTACGTAAGTTGCTTTTCCGAGGCTTATTATCCTCGTGTTTCTGCGAATGGAAGCTATCTTATGCTTCAAATAATGTGGAAAGTGAAATGCCCATTGTTTACCCCTGATGACTAATGCATACCTGTGTGTTTTTGTCCTTCTCAGATATGAAACTGGGGATCATGTTGGTGTTTACTGTGAGAATCTTCCTGAAATTGTGGAAGAGGCACTAAGTTTGTTGGGCTTGTCCCCAGAAATATACTTCTCGATACACACTGATAAAGAGGATGGCACACCACTAAGTGGAAGCTCCTTGACACCTCCCTTCCCACCATGCACATTAAGAACAGCACTAACTCGATACGCTGATGTTTTAACTTCTCCGAAAAAGTCTGCCTTGCTCGCTTTAGCAGCACATGCATCTGACCCAACCGAAGCTGATCGATTAAGACATCTTGCATCACCAGCTGGGAAGGTAGTATAATTTGTACTTCGCTACGAACCACCTACTAAGTATCTTTTCTTAATATTACTTCACCAATATCTAATTGTTAGATGTTTGTCGGTATGTAACTTTTTGTTGTAAACATGTGCAGGATGAATATGCACAATGGGTGGTTGCAAGTCAGAGAAGCCTCCTTGAGGTCATGGCTGAATTTCCATCGGCCAAGCCTCCACTTGGTGTCTTTTTTGCAGCAGTTGCGCCAAGATTGCAGCCTAGATACTATTCAATCTCGTCATCCTCAAGGTAAATGTTTCTTTCTTCTTGCTTCTCTCCTCTCACATTATCTCTTTTCCGCATTTGTAATTCAATTTGAGATACCAAGGGTGTTTCCTTGCAACAAAAGGTAAATATCTATTGAAATGGAGGAAATGCTAACCTTTCTTTATCACTTTCTGTGGGTTGAATTTTTGTTTTTATCCTATTTAACATATTTGTGATCAAGTACTTATTACAAATATATTCAACAGGATGGCATCTTCTAGAATTCACGTAACCTGTGCATTAGTGTATGAGAAAACACCAGCAGGGAGGATTCACAAAGGAGTGTGTTCAACCTGGATGAAGGTAATTTACATGTTTTCCTTTTGCATTCTCGTTTCTTAAGAAGAGCTTGACAATTGTGGTGGACTTGTTTTTGTATTTGAGCGGTCTTTAATTTAGAAACATGCGTCTTCTTTCTGGGAGTTTATGTATACTTATTTTTCAGCCAATGTTCCTGTTTGTCACTGTTCGTTGATGTTAACTTGGTTGTGTGACTTTTGTTCCCTTTGTATGTATCTTATTATTCCGAATGATGCCAATTTTTTTCTTTAACCCTTTGTAGAATTCCGTTCCTTTGGAGAAGAGTGATGACTGTAGCTGGGCTCCAATTTTTGTTCGGCAATCCAACTTCAAACTTCCTGCCGATACTAAAGTACCTATTATCATGATTGGTCCTGGAACCGGATTTGCTCCATTCAGGGGTTTCCTGCAAGTATTGATTCGCTAACTTGATTTCCACTCACCGTGCTTATCCCTCGTTATAAGTTACAGTATCCGAGCAAACTATAAGTTACTATGGATTCACTATTTCAGGAAAGATTGGCTCTTAAAGAAGATGGAGCAGAACTAGGACCCTCCACATTATTCTTTGGATGTAGAAATAGTAAAATGGTAAGTATGCTCTAGAAAGATATATTTATGGTTCCAGGTGGGTGAGAGTCGGTGCGTGCTGGGTTGCTTGCCTAATTTGATTGTACTATATGATAATTGATATACTCCTAATATTGCAGGATTACATTTATGAAGATGAGCTCAACAACTTTTTAGAAACCGGTGCACTGTCTGAGCTGGTGGTTGCATTCTCACGTCAGGGACGTACCAAGGAATATGTGCAGCATAAAATGATTCAGAAGGTTTGGCACCTTCTCTTGCCTACATACTTTCACAGTTCAACGTTTTTCTTTTGGTTAATTTGAGATCTTAACGATACTGTTTGGTTTGTGTATAGGCCTCAGACGTCTGGAACATGATATCTCAGGGTGGTTATATTTACGTTTGTGGTGATGCTAAGGGCATGGCCAGGGATGTCCACCGGACCCTTCACACAATCGTGCAGGAGCAGGTATGCAGTTGTCACTTACAAAATATGAATGTGACACAAACTAAGACCGCCAACCAGGCGGATACAGGACTCTAATTTTACGCAGTACCTGGACACCTATTCCTGCCGGTAAAATCTATTCCAATCTTGAATGCTAAGACGGTGATTGTTTATTTGATTATAGGGATGTATGGACAGCTCCAAAGCAGAGAGCCTGGTGAAAAATCTGCAAATGAACGGAAGGTATCTGCGCGACGTTTGGTAAGAGTTCCTCCTCTATCTACCCTTCCCTTCCGATGCAGAGTACACAGAGAAGGGAAGTTACAGTAATATCCCTAGAAATTATTTATCTGCCGAGGCTAAGTTGGGGATAAACACATTACGTGAGGGATTTTTCGGACGCCTTCCCTTGACAGCCTTGGAAGAACATTGGTTCGTGTTGTGATTATAGCAAGTCAGTTCTGTGATTCTTTTTACCCTACGGTATTACCCAACATGTAGAATTGTTTTTTGTTTCTGTAATTTATATATAATATAACCGATATGTATTAATAATAACTTGGAATTAGTTTTTATGTGACTAATTTTCCTTTTCTGAACCAACAAGCAGTGCTTAAAATATCGACGAAAGTGTCAATATTTTTGTCTAAATATCCAAACAATCAAAGATCGATATAGAGAAGGTTGTGAAATTCATTTTCACGCGATATGGATGAGCATTGACAATATTTATTAATTCACTATGGAAATTTTGCTAAACTCATTGGGTCATTGCAAATTTTGAACTTTTGAAATTGTTTTAAGAAATGATTCTTTAATTTTGACTAAATTTAAATGAGTTGAGATACACATCCGAAACTAGAGCTTTCTGGCTTCAAGTTGGCCACTTGATCTCTCTATTTTCAAGTCGATTTCGTCCATCTATTTTTATACATATCAATGACTAAACGATTAGTGGGATAAAAATAGATACACCTCCCAAAAAGATTAGTGGGATAAAGACACTTTGAGTTTCTTATTTGTGCACAAGATGGACATATTATATAGTATTTAATCATTAATTTTTTTATTAATAAATATATTATGATTTGATATGACATTCTTTAACGTTTCTTTTTTAATTTTCACACTTTTGAGTCTCTTATTTGCTCACAAGATGGACATATTATATAGTATTTAATCATTAATTCTTGATTAATAAATATATTATGATTTGATATGACATTCTCTAACGTTTCTTTTTAAATTTTCCCGTTTTTGAGCAAATTTTTATCATTTTCATTGAAGCACCGATACCTATATATCTATTAATATTTTCATAAATTTGCGTATCGTTATTTTCATCGATATTAATATTTCAAATAGGAGTAGAAGTAGGTTCAAATGACAGTCAAATGTTGTTTCATTCTTATTTGTAATATCCATGTTGAGTACAAGTTATAATCTCTTCTTTTTTTATGTAAGATCTAACGGTTGCAAAAATTCATTAGATCCTTATACGCATAATTCAACTATTGACGGACCACACAGCGGTATGTATTGTGGATAGACAAATAGCATTGTAAGAGACAGAAGGGTTAAATGAAAATAAACCAACTAATTTCATTTATATAATAATATATATATTTTTTTCAAATGATGAATATTGTTAGATTATATGTTAGATTAGTCACCGACATGTTTTGAACCCACGTCGTCATACAGGAGCTCAACACCTTTCCGCCATTGTAGTAAAGGGCCACTTGAAATTTTATTTATTTAAAGAGTTGCAATTTCGGAAGGACAAAACGAAGTTGTTATTGGTGATTTAAAAAATGCAATAACGCACTCTTGTAATTTCACGTTCGTCCCAAATACTAGTCAAATTTAACTCAATCTATTATTATTTTCATATATTCAAGCTTTGCTGTTTCAAATTGGGTTATCTGTGTTTTTTTTTTAATACAAACAATACGAAAAGAACTGGAAATTGAATTCAGGATCTTGGCTTTAAAAGTGAATATTTGTAATCAACGGATTGAAATTGGGTTAGTCGTATTTAACAAGTTTTCTTAAGAAATACATAATGAGTGTAGAATTTAGTTAACTAAATAAATAGCTGTCCCAATCTTGCAACTAAAGAAATACATAATGAGTGTAGAATTTAGTTAACTAAAAAAAGGGAATAGCAGCCTAATTTGGACTAAGATGCAGAGAATTTTGACAAATCATTTATTTTTCTTTGATAATTTGGACTAATTACTTAAGAATATAAGATTCCGGTTGCCACGATTGCCACTGAACATAAATAAGTCAACAATCTTTTAGGCAAATAATATAACAATTTGAACTTCAGCAGCTAAATAAATTAAAAAAGAAAAAAAGCAATTCAAATGTGATGTTCACAGTTCTATACAAGCAGAAAACCTACAATGCCACGTTGTGTTCAGTGTAATATAAAATAAAATGAGTGAGATTTAAAGAACCAGATCCTTACATTTACTCCATTAAGCTGCACTTAATATCACAAGATAATCTTTGAGAAAATTGTAGCAATTGTTCCTTAACTTTAACCAAATTAGAGCAATGGTTCACCAACTAAAAAGTCATGACCATTGATCTCTTAACTTATCAAAACATGTAGCTATAATCATTTTCGTCAACTCCATTAGAATTCTGTTAAAATGACTCATGTTGGAAGGATCATTACTACAATGAGGTTAAAGTTGAGGGACCATTGCTACAATTTTTTTTCATTTGGTTTTCTATATTTGTCTCTTAATTCAGACGCACATGCGTGGCACGTGACTCATTTTGACGGAAGTTTTAACGAAATTGACGAAAATGACCGTATCTACGGGTTTTGATGAGTAAAGGGACCAATGGTCATGAATTTTTAGTTGGGGAACCATTGCTCCAATTGTGTTAAATTTAAGGGACCATTGTTATAATTTTCTCTAAAATCTCCCTTGTGTGCAATGACCGGCATCTTATCGGTGACGTCTTTCTACCACCAAAAGAAGAGAGAAAAAATAGAAAAAATTCAGCAAATATAGGACCACGCAATTTGTCATGTTTAAGTAATTTTCAATTGTCAATTTTTACTTGGACACATGAGGATCATGTCTTGGCACTTTACTCGGACCACAAGTTTCTGGCCGGCGCTAACTCAAATTATTGGAATGGCAGTGTTACGGCCGGCAATACGCATTAACGGTTAGGAATGGCCACACACGAGTAGACGATTGACATTAGCGTTAGCAATTGGGGTAGGGTGGACAGAGATGCGGACATTTTCTTTTATTTGATGATGACGTTTCTATGATGTTTAGATGGTCTTCCGAGTTCCAAGTGAAGCACCACCAAATAAAATTGGAAGGGCAGATGAGTTTTGACTTTGAGAGGAAGCTGGAATGATGGGAGTTCTACTGTCTGTTGTAAAGGTGAATGCTAGTGACCGACGCTTGTGGTATTTAATGCAACGTGAAATAAACGGTGAGATTTAAAGAAACATATCCTATACTTTTGATCACCTTTATTTACTTTATTAAGGCCTTGTTTGGTGAACAATGCTTGGCTCCTCAATTCACTTAGTGACTGATTCACGGAATTTTTTGTTCATAATCGGAATCGTTCATATTATAGATCATTTCGTAAAGATCATCTTTACCAAAAAAAAAAAAACCAATTAAAATAAGGTTATTTAGTCAATCAATTGTAGCAAAGAGATAGACGGTTATTAATACTTTTATAGAATCCGTCCATCTGTTTTTATATACTTCGATGACTAAATGGTTTCATAATATTTATTGATTTTTTTCTAGAAGTATTATCTTTACAAAGTGTTTGATAAAATGAACGATCCCGATCATAAGCACGAAGTTCCTTAAATTGGCTACATGGTGAATTGAGGAACCATTGAGCAGCCAAGTTGATACCTTGTTTGGTATACATGATTAGACTGGAATGGATAAAACACTGTTTTTAAGGTAAATTGAAAGAATATTGTGACCAACATAGATGTAGAAGAAGGATTACTGAAGAACAAAAGTTACCAAAACAATCCTCCCCAAAATGGGAGAATCAAAAGGGAGAAATTTTCATGTCTAACTGCTTCTAATTCCTCCAAAATGAAAATTCATTCTCATTTACGTTCAATATATCATCCTATTCAATCCATTATATGAAACGAGCACTCTCTAGAGGAGGCGGAGGGGGTGAGTTTGAACATGGCTGGAACAGAGTGAATTGAAAAGAAAGACCTAGCCACCAGACCAATCCACCACTTGCATCAAACATTCAATCCTCTTTGCAACAACAAGGACGTAGATACTTTGAATTCACATATTACCATTCACTTTGAAACTTGCCCAAGGAGTCGGATACAGCAGAACATTAGATACGTCACAATCACATAGGAAGCTGCAAAAAAGAAATGAAACTAAGGACAATGTGGTCTACATGCTACTACTCAGACTGCCTCAACCGTCTTGCCACTATAAATTCGTATTAGAACGCAATTCATCGAAAAAGTCAATGAAACTTAAAACGAAGATCCTGCAAAATTATTCGCCAATTTTGTCGCAGTGAATAACTAAAATGGTTTCATTTCAAATCATATGGTTTGTTACAGTCCGTTTAAATGGCACGGGCATGTCGATTTAACATACAATACAAATACAACCTAACCACTCCAGGTTAAAACAAGAAATGCAACAGCGTACGTAGAGATAAAATACTGGTTCCTCGAGTACTGTTTCTTCAAGCAAGATCACTGCTGCAAAGTCCACATCTCATTCCCGTTCAGCATCTTCAATTTCTTCATCCTCTGGCACCCCACGAAGATACAGAACATTATTGCATCTGCACAAGGAAATATGAAAAGATCATTTACTCGTTGAAAACTAAGGTTTTGGAATGTACGTACATTGTGCTTATCATGTGTACCCATCCTCTATCTTCTTCGCTAGGAAACAGGTTGTATAGACTATAAAATTGAGAGCTTGAATGATCTATTATCCTTGACTACATGGCAGTTTGTTACAAATCTCACTAAAATCCTACGTTACAAAAAGGAAGAATTAGAGATATCCAATACGCAGAGGGAATATATACATGCCCAAGGAGAATGACCGAATGGAATTTCTGAATCAACAAATATTAGGCTTCTACTCCAGATGGATATCTCTAGTCTCAACCTTCTATTCGAAGGCACTCCCATCAAACTAACACTCAACTTTGTATTATCTCCTTTCATCCTATGTTCCCAACTTTCTTACTCAAGGCCTATCTTCCCAACTTTCTTACTTAAGGGTGTTCAGAATTATCTCAATATACCCTTCATCTTCGTTTGAAAGTAAAATTTTACGTACTCCAGACAGAACATTCCCTATTGAAATTTGAACACCATGATAGGAAAGAGTTAAAATGGGACTTGTAACTACGTACTATGTTCTACAAAGAGAGGAGAAAAAAGATAGGGGCGGGGTGGGGGAAGAGAGAGAGAAACAGATTCGTATGGTTATTATTGCAGCCTTTTAATGTAGATATAAGTGAAAATAGACTAGACACTCCTCTACTACGTAGCTGACCAAATCCAGCAGAAGCTTCAAAATTACTCCACATGTTATTTATTGAACAAGAAAACAAAATGTTGATCTCATGGCCGATCCCAAATGGCAAAGGCTGTGACACTGCTCCACAGTCAATGTTAACAGTACTTGATATGCGTCGTTAACTTTTGGAATGTACAAGCATTGACTGACTGCTGCGTTCAGTTAGGGACTGATCAATGTCCCCCGTCACATTTCGTTCAGAAAGATTCGTATGACTCATAATAAACTAGACACTCCTCTGATAGATTGTTGACCAAATCCAACGGAAGCTTCAAAGTTACTCCATATGTTATTTGTAAAATTATAAAACAAAATGTCGGCCTCATGGCCAATCCCAAATGGTAAAGGCAGTGGCACTGCTCCACAAGGCGATACGATATGACACCAACATCAAAGGAGGAGCCCCAACAAGATCTGGGAGCACCATCAACGTTATGCGGCGCTAACTTTTGGAATGTACAAACATTGATTGCCCGCTCCGTTCAGTTACGGACTGAGCAATGTCCCCCATCAAACTTTGTTCAGAGAGATTCGTAAATTGTTGACCAAATCCATGGGAAGCTTCAAAGTTACTTTGTATGCTAAATGTTGGTCTCATGGCCAATCCCAAACGGTAAAAGCAGTGACACTGCTCCACAAGGTGATAGGATATGACACCACCATTAATGGAGGAGTTCCCAACAAAAGCTGGGAGGACCATCAACATTAACGGTAATCGATACGCGACGTTAACTTTTGGAATGTACAGGGTCAGGCATCAATTGCCTCCATTCAGTTAGGGACTGATCACTGTGCCCGTCACACTCCCTATGTCATTTGTGGTTCCTATACATTACATGTCATATATACTTTCTAGGAAAAAGAAGTCATACTGTATGCTACAAATCTAGCAAAAACAAAATACAAAGCACATTCAAACCATAGATTCCAGGGAAGAGTATAGATACGAGGATTAAAGCATTCAAATGAACTCACCTGATCAAAATCTCTCCAAGGTTTCCAGTGGATTGTCCATCAATATATTCTTCAGTGTTTGCCAACTATACATATAAGATTTCAATATTAAACACATATCAGCTTCAAACTTCTATCTCACAAATAAAAAGGAAAGAAAGAAGCAAAAACAAGCTAAGGGTATGTACTCGGAATATGTAAACATAAAGAGTTGAAGTTTATAATAGTACCTGCAAGTTCATATAGGCATCTGTCGAGACAAGAAAACCTGAACAGAGGCTTAAAATCAGGATTAGGGATACACTAAGCTTGCGATAAATAAAGTTAACTGCACGAGGAAACAAAAGAAAACACGGCACAAGTATCCAATACTTTTCCATAACCGTAAGCAACATACCTTTGTACTCCATTCCCCATTTAAGTTTCACAATGACAGTCTTTCCAGTCAGATTATTCAGGAACGGCTTCGGGTTAACTGGTATTGTCTGCATTATGAACATAAACAAACTAATCAAAATCCAGAACACGCCTTTATGTTCAACAAGTGAATCTAATTAAACATGGGGACAGATTGCAAACATATTCCCGTGCAATTTACTCTACTTCAACACTGTCTTATAATCTACCATAAATAAAACATCATGAATTGAAACATACATACATCCATATCTCACAAGTACTAATTAACAAACCAAATTTGTCCTAAAACTAAAATCTCCAAAGGAACAAAATTTGGTTGCAAAACGAACCTTTCAGAAAACTTGCATTCAATTTTATGGAGAAATTGGAAAACTCAGAAACATGGAATAGCACCCCAAAAAAATAGTCCCCAGAAAATAAATCATGCATAGTAATTTAAGAATATTCATATGTGATGGAGAAAAATAGATGCAGAAGAAAACACTCACAGCCATTGGAGACAGAGGGAGAGGAGGGGCTTCAGTGGTAGAGTTGAGCTTGACGAGAAAGTGTTAGGGTTTTTCTTCACATTTTTGTATTTGGGGTAGCGCACTTTGTCTGGGTCATTTAAATGTATTATATTTGATTTTTATTATTCTTTTGCCCTTGCGTTTCAAACTTTTGTTTTCTTCCCTTCTTTATCACAATAGTCCTTTATGATTTAGGAATCTATAATTTTGGTATTGAATTGAAACAAAAAAAAAACGAGATTATGGATTTTGCGAAACATGAAGGATCATTTGTGATAAAAAGCCTTTTGGGAATTAACTTGGTTTCTCGAGTAGAAGTTCTTACTCAATTCACTACGTACTCGATTCGCGGAAGTTCATGCTTATGATCGATATTGTTGATATTATAACCACTCTGTAATAAAATATGAGATTGTTTAGTGGTCAAAATGTATAAAATTAGATGGACGGGTTTAAGAAAAATATTAAAAACTTTTTATTTATTTATTACAATTGATTAACTAAACAACCCTAGTTTTAATTGATATTTGTTTTTTGTATAGATGATCTTTATGTGATGTGTAACTTTATTTTACGTTGCCAATCTCAAACCTGGATAAAGAGAGGGGAGGGTGTCAGGTAGTCGACATCCTGCACTTTGTTTTCACGTCGAATCTTTAGGATAATGAATCATAAATGAAATTGTGCTAAAGCTAGGTTCTCATTCGAAATGACGTGTTGTGTGGCCCGAGCATAGTTATAAGTGAGCAAGTGTTGATGTATCTCCATTGGCGTCTGAATGTTGTGTTAAACGAGCAAGGGTGATGTAGAACTTCTTTTTAACGACTACACTCAAATTTTTTTAGAAGCATCTGCTGACATCAGCTTTAACCAGGACACGCAAAAGAAGTTTCTTGACCTTGATGTGGTAGAAACTAACACACAAATTAAACCCTTTAATTATGCAATCGTAGTGCGAGTAAGTAGGGACCGTTCTATTCCGGGGATTAGAAGGGATGCAAATCAATACAAATTAAACTTATAAAACTGAAAACTAAGTTAAACTAACAACAAAACAATGACTGGGGGGATTTTGGATGAATTTAATAAAAACAAAAGTAAATGGCAGCAAGTAATTAAGTTGTGAATGAAATATGGATGAAATGATAGCTAAAGGATTCTTCTCCACACATGACTCATTTGCATACAAATCGATTTCCAATTATTCTTCCTATAAACCATGAATGACAATGCCCCAAATTAACTGTGTACAACACTAATTAACTCTCAGATTTTCCT
>JAOEHR010000067.1:19250927-19261350 GCA_025448175.1 Aronia arbutifolia
AAGAGATTAGATGTGAGAGAAAAGGGAAGAGAGAAATAGTGATCTTTAAAGTTAAAAACTCTAAAAACACACTTTTGATGTTTTTAAGAAATAAACTAATTCTTAAGTTAGTTTTGAGTCCAATTTTTTAAAAGAGTTATACCAAACAAGTTTTTAACACTTAAAACTTGAAAACTGTATTTGAGTTTAAAAAGTTAGATTCAAATAGAATACCAAACAAGCCCTTATATTTGCACCTAAAGTCTCGAATTTCCATCTTAGTATAAAACGTTGAGCGAAAGTGGTGTTATCAACTTAGCCACATGCATTTTGCTCGCATTGTTAGAGCACCTAAAGTCTCGAATTTCCCTCTCTCCCTTAATATAGTCACATGAATTTTTCTTGAGCAATTTTCCTTCTTCGTTTGTTTTTTAATTATATTATTTCAGTAGATTATTAGCATGACCTGCATCACCAATTATTTATAAATATATCACCATGGTCAAATGTTATTAGATTGCAAGTCGCACTTTACCACAGCGATGAAAAAAGTTGTCTTTGCCTCTCTGTGTGGGTTCGAACCCCGTTAACTCCTAATCTAACATCTACAACAACAACAACAACAACAAAGCCTTTTCCCACTAAGTGGGGTCGGCTACATGAATCCTAGAACGCCATTGTGCTCAGTTCTGTGTCATGTCCTCTGTTAGATCCAAGTACTCTAAGTCTTTTCTTAGAGTCTCTTCCAAAGTCTTCCTATGTCTTCCTTTACCCCTTCGACCCTGGACATCTGTCCTGTAGTCGCATCTTCTAACCGGAGCGTCAGTAGGCCTTTGTTGCACATGTCCAAATCACCGTAACCGATTTTCTCTTATATTTCTTTCAATTTCGACTACTCTTACTTTACCTCGGCTATCCTCATTCCTAATCTTATCATTTCTCGTGTGCCCACACATCCAACAAAGCATCCTCATCTCCGCTACACCCATTTTATGTACGTGTTGATACTTCACCGCTCAACATTTTGTGCCATACAACATCGCCGGCCTTATTGCCATCCTATAAAATTTTCCCTTGAGCTTTGTGGCATACGACGGTCATACAACACGCCGAATGCACTCTTCCACTTCATCCATCCAGCTTGTATTCTATGATTGAGATCTCCATCTAATTCTCCGTTCTTTTGCAAGATAGATCCTAGGTAGCGAAAGAGGTCGCTCTTTGGTACTTCCTGGTCTCCGATCCTCACACCTAACTCACTTGGGCCTCCATTTGCATTGAACTTACACTCCATATATTCTGTCTTTGATTGACTAAGGCAAAGACCTTTAGATTCCAACACTTCTCTCCAAAGGTTAAGCTTCACATATACCCCTTCCTGAGTCTCATCTATCAACACTATATCGTCTGCGAAAAGCATACACCAAGGAATATCATCTTGAATATGTCTCGTTAACTCATCAATTACCAATGCAAAAAGGTAAGGACTTAAAGATGAGCATTGATGTAACCCTACAGTTATGGGGAAGCTTTCAGTTTGTCCTTCATGAGTTCTTACAGCAGTCTTTGATCCATCATACATATCATTTATAGCTTGGATATACGCTACTCATACTCCTTTCTTCCCTAAAATCCCCCAAAGAATGTTTCTTGGGACCCTATCACACGCTTTTTCAAAATCTATAAAGACCATGTATAAATCCCTTTTCATATCCCTATATCCTTCCATCAATCTTCGTAAGAGATAGATTGCCTCCATGGTTGAGCGTCTTGGCATGAACCCGAATTGGTTGTCCGAGACCCATGTCTCTTGCCTCAGTGTATGCTCAATGACTCTACCAGAGCTTCATTGTATGACTCATTAGCTTAATACCTTTATAGTTCATGCAATTTTGTACGTCGCCCTTATTCTTGTAGATAGGCACCAAAATGCTCTTTTGCCACTCATTTGGCATCTTCTTCGTTTTCAAAATCCTATTGAAAAGGTCTGTGAGCCATGCTATACCCATCTCTCCCAAGACTTTCCACATTTCGATCGGTATATCATCTGGGCCCACTGCTTTTCTATGCTTCATCTTTTTCAAAGTTACAACCACTTCTTCCTTCCTAATTCGGCAGTAAAAGGAGTAGTTTTTACACTCTTTTGAGTTATTCAACTCTCCCAAAGAAGTACATTGTTCATGTCTAACATCTAATCTAATAAAATCTATCGTTTTAACAAGAAAAAATGTTACTAGATTACAGAATCGAAAGATATGTAAAACAATTAGATAGATGAAGATTATCCCAATCACTCTTATAAGGTGACTGGTTGGAGGGAGGGGAGACGGACTTTCTTTTCAACTCAACTTACGAAAATGCTTTTCTTCTTTTGAAACTTACATTTGGTTCGACCCTCTCTCGTCTTTCACCAATTTCAGACAATTCCGTCAGCCGTCCCTTTCAGACAATTCGTGTTTCACCAGTTTGAGGCCACAGTAACACGAAGTTAAAACTGAAGAGACGATACCTCTCTGTATATCCTTGAACTCCACTGCCAGCTTTACATCCCAATTAGTGCTTTTTCTGCCACAAAAAGAGGAAAATACAAGATGCATCCTTGTCTCAGCAAACGAAATTTCTGTTGCTTCAGTCGCACAAGATTATGTTAATAAATGGTAGGAGACTTGTTCACCTGTCATCAAGGTCGGGATCACCAAGTTCATCCATCATATCATTACAGATAGAGAGCAGATTTTCAAGAATTTCAATTTCAATCTTCAAATTTTCCGGCAGCTGTAAAATAACAAAATAAATGTCAAGCATGAAAGTAATTTTAAACTAAACCTGCCCAGATAAAAAAGAAAATGCAAACCCAAATGAAAAGATGAAGGACGAAGATCATACACAACAATAACAAAGCCATTTCCTACTGAAAAAATGAAGATCATGCCAATCATTGTAACATGAATAATAGCATAGAAAATTACAAGGGCCTTAGTATGCGGCACGGGACTATGAGCACTCCTTAGGAAGTCCAACAATGGGGAGGGCAGGCCATAGTAGAAAATATCGCGATTCTTGGAGAACCAAGTACCCCGCACCATGTGAGTGGACCAGTTGGACATGGAGCTGCCATCAGTAAATTCATCTTGGGCAGAACCAAAATCTGCATGAGAACAAGTATTAAATAAATCTAAAAGCGCCAGTATTCAGACATTATTCAACAATAATGCAATGGCCTTTCGAAGATAAATTATATAAAGTACTAATGACTGGAATATTATAGAATAATAAAACTTACCTAGTAGAATGACATCGTATGGGTTCTCTCCTTGTGGTATAAAGCCGTAGAAGGTAACTAGATGAGAACTGGAGAAATCTCCATAACTAAGACAGCATTCTTGTCCTGCACTGCATGATCTTGATAGACAGAATTTCAAGGTATTTGCTGCAGCATCTGTTCTGCCATAGTTCACTATATGTGGGTATAGCTGCGATAAGGAATAAAACAAAATCATGACCTTGGGATACCATGATGATAAAACCAACTCAAAATATTTGTTAAATGGCATTCATTACGAGCACTTATCAATTAAAACCAAATATGATCATCACTAAAGTAGATAACACAAGGTCATTAATTCCTGGAGACGTTTAAGTTTTTAATAAATAAACAATCTGTCTAGGAATGTGGCAACCAATTCACAAAAGTATATCAGCCAGATGGTTGTGATCAGTGGCCGGTAGCAATTCTTGCCAAGGATATCAACCAACATGTATTCAGTTTCCGACTTCATATACCTTAAGATTTAGGTTTCCCAGCGGTGAATGCAACTACATTTTAGCCTTTTAGTTTATATAAAAAATCAAGACATAAAAGGTGGGCGTAAAAGGAAAGGGTAACGTACTGAATGGTTCAGAAAGCCAACAATTGGAATCAAGCATGTTCTTAGCTTTCCATCAGGAAACTTGATTTTCATGCTATTTGAGTACCACAGTTCACATGCCCACAAGAATTGCTCCCATTTGTAAAGCTCCGGTGGAAAGATATCAGGATGCTCATTGCACAGTGCAGGGAAGAGCTTATCATATTCAGCATGCAAATGCTGTGACAAAAAAAAAAAAAAAAAAAAGATTCAGATGCATAAGTTTTAAATAGTCACAGGCTTTTCCTTTAAATGGTCAATATGGTATGAGAAAGTTATCCATCACGAAACCCTATCAGAAACATAGAGAAGGAAAAATAAAAAGAACAAAAGGGATACAGATACAGCATTCCATTCTTCAGTATACGCAAATGAAAGATCAAATATTTCAATAGCAGCTGGAAAGGTATTGACTGGGTGCTCAATAAAGCAATGCTTCCTGTCTTTCAAGAACCCTCCCAAGGTTTCTCCCTATACATGATTTGGCCATCTCCATGTTCTGCACCCTAACTATAACAAATACTTCAGCCCTGACCATCAGAGGACCCATTTACTTGTGGTAAAGTCAGGGTAAGAGCAATCAGGTCGTGTCAGACCTTTTTCTCACTGCAGATTTGTTATCGGGAAGCATTGTATCTTGCAGAGAACTGGAAAAGGCAACATGCGGAATAACTCAAGAAAATACAAACAAAACTAGTCCTGCTTTATGTCAATAAGACAACAAATAAGGAGATTTCCAGCCAGACAAGAATGTGAACTTCAAAATTCCCCAAGAAGTAAACAGACAATAATCTGAAAGAAGAGTAGATTAGGAGTGATCACTGCACGGTGTAGGAACCCAAGTAGATTTCAAATAGTGACTATTGAAATTGTATATTAATTAGGTGATTTTTCTTGGACAGGGCTGAATGGAGCTCCCATTAAAGCCAGTCTACCCATTTTAGGAGGGCAAGGGCAAGGGCAAGGCACTTGAATTGCCCTTACTATTCACTTTGAACAGTAGTTGCCTTTGTGCAACTCCACCCCTTTGTGCCCTTACTATTCACATTTTTTTTTTTAAGTTTTTTATATTTTTTTAAAGTGTTTTCTTCTTCTTCTTCTCCAACCCCAAGAAAATCTCTCACCGAACTCACAAAGCCCAATCTTCTTCTTCTTCACCGAACCCACCCAATTTCCTCACCAAACCCACAAAGCCCTCTTCTTCTTCTTCTTCTTCTTCTTCTTCTTCTCACCTTACCCACCCAATTTCCTCACCTCCCAGGCTCCCACCACCAATTTCCTCCCACCACCCAAACTCTCCTCCTACTCCCACCATCCACTCTCTCCCTCCTCCCACCACCCAAACTCTCTCTCTTCTTCTACACGGCAACCCGACGATATGCATGATCAGAGCCGGAGGGTTCATTGGGTCCAACCTCTGCGAGAAGCTGATGTCAGAGATGCCACACAAGGTCCTAGCAGTGGACGTCTACAATGGCAAGATCAAGCACCTGCTCGAGCCCGAGAACGCGCACCCGTGGTCCGAGTGCATCCAGTTCCACCAACTCAACGTCATGCTAAGGTCAGCTTGCCCCCTGGGCTGCTGGCACAAGGCCGTGCTTCAGTTGCAAGGGCAGATGGGCGGGCTTGGCATGGGCCACCAATTTCCCTCTGAATTTTGGCCCGCTGGAGTTGGTTTTGTGTTTAAAGGACAAAATACTTGCCCTTGCCCTTGCCTTTCAACCACTGGTGGAGTTGCTCTAATACCATTGTCACCCTGGACACCCATTCTTGTATGCATGAATCATGTAACAATATTGACAATTTTTTTATCTATAACTGAACGAAAGAGATCATAAATGTCAAACAAGATATTCTAATAACAATATACTAAAAAGTCCAATAACCTTTTTTGCTTCTGTTATCTCATCCAACAGCATGGTTCCACCCAAAGCCATCATCGCCTTGACTCCAAAACTCAACCCTGCAGCATATAGGGAAGAATGATTTAGAAATAAACGAAAAGATAAATTAAAACAAACAAGTCATTGTAATCATATCAGACTTAACAAATTAATGGTCCCCCTCCAACACACCAAACATGCATACTTAATTTATGATCTAATACCAAATAACTTCATCTAATTCTTTATCTTTACAAATACAAATGGACAAGGATATGTTTCTGCGGAACACCCCCTTGATTCTTCAAACTTCCATGAAACTGAAACCAAGAGTTTTCCTCCCGCAGTCTGCACCTTATAGCATGTCCATCTTAGTTGATAGTTTTCAAGATGCAACTATGTGATGACCAGAAATTCGGAGTTTTATTAAACATCTTTTTTACGGCGTCTTTTTTTTCCTCATGTACAAATCTATGTAGCAATAAGTCCATTGCAAAGGGCATGATTGTCCCCTGGGGCTTATTCTGACTAAATTGCAGATGGTAAAGATTTTACTATCCTTTACAACTGGCAGAAACCACAGGACAAAAGCTGTGTCTTCGCATTACAATTAGCAGGAAAAAAAAAAAAAAAAACAGACATATCAGATAGCACAACCACAAACTTTCCCAATGGTTTGGTCTCATGCTTGATAAACACATTTGCCTAATTCTTCCAGCATTTCTAGATAGTATCATTCCCAAATGAACAATAAAACATGAAAAAGTGACCATAGAGAAAATCATAGTTTTGTATGAAATTTTAACCAAAAAAATTAGTTTTATATTGAAATAAGGTAAAACAACATAATTATTCAACTTCCATTCATTATAAAAATAAAAAAATTTCACAATTATTTCTAGCTAGAATTAAGTTAAAAGGTATTAATAATATTTTTTTCAATCCCGTAGAATGGCAAGTAATGGAACACAGTTTCTTGGCTAGTAGGTAGTTATCTTTTTTAAGTTACATGTATGTTATCTGAATTTATCATTTACCAGAAATACTAACACTGAGGATCTTACACAAACAACTTGCTTGAAAACATAGTGGATAAGTTCCACGTTTGACCTCACTATCCACCGAAAATAATATTAAATTTAAAAAAAAAAGTGATAAAAGCAAAAATAGAATTTCATATAAGCGGAACTTTGTAGTTGCACAAAGTTACAAAATAGATATAATAGGAAAACAATGTCACAAGTAGTCAAAGTACCAGTATGAAATTCTTCAGGAAGTGTGTCAAAGTACATCTTGTATTTTGAATTACAATTGTGCCTCTCCTTCATGCTCCACAACAACAACATCGTCTCAGGGGTAATGCCTTCAAACTTCTCTAATACATGATACTGCAGTTAAAAGAAAAAGGTAATATTGGACCACTTTTCTTGTTTATAAACTATGCAATTAATAATCCCCCTCTAGCTCTGAGCATCAGTATACCACCTCAGAAAGAACAAGGGAAATAGTACAGTTGCATCAGTAAAAGATGCTTATATATCAAGATACAAGCGAGAGTGAGAGCATCATCAGACTAGTCTAGATAGAAATCTAAAAACAAACATGTTGTATACAGGGGATAGGATTCATATAAGCCACTATAGAGAGTAGCTTATTTATGCTTACATAACGTGCAAAGATGGATCACGACTGAGATAAAGTAGGTTCACTTTAGTTTTTCTATTTCCCCTAACTCTAATATACTTCTAAAAGCCCCTTAACTAAACACAAAAGTAATAATTATAGACAAGTCCAAATTATTAAAAGGGTTTCTCAAGCATTAAAACATACCATATCAGCTTGCACAAGCTCCTCGGAGATTATTAAAGATGTTGGGATCTCCAGAGCAGTATCACCGACTTTCAGATCCTCCTTAGCTATGGCTCCTCTGCCAGCCCCTTCAACATCTATTATGACGAGGGAAGCACAAAAGACATCATATATTCAAGACTAGTTCCCTTCTCCTGTGCAGGAAAACCCCCTCAAAAGAGTGAAAGAATAAAAAGTTACAATAGCAGCAATCATAGCAGTGAAAAATTAAGACTTACAAGCTATTTGCAACCTTGTTTTGACGCCATTGTTTTCACCCCATTGTAACAATTGCTTTTCTTTATCAGAGTTGTAACCTTCTACAATTGTAGTCTTTGGACGGTGCTTGTCAGAAGACTGACAAATCATATCAACAATAACATTGTGTAGTTTTTGCAGGACATTCTTTTGCATTTGACAAGCACCAGAGAATGAGGCTTCAACAAGCTGAAGGATTGAATTGAGAGCCTCAAGTTCATTCCTGGGACCATATGATTCCATTGGTTGATCTTGCCCAAAATAAAGCTCTGCCTGCACCTCATTAAAGCCCATAATTTCATCATTAGTGTACTAATCATAAAGTATTATCAGGCAGTTCTAATTTCAAAAGCCACCTGTCTCCCCTTATGTGCATAAACAGTCCAAGGAGGTATCGGAATTATGAGTTGAAGGATCTTGAGATGGATTCCTCAGGCATGAAAATGGACCAAATTTCTATGCCTCATATTTCCCAAAGTAAAAAGAATTTGGCTTTGTTCTAGTTCTACAATACATTCCCATAATCATCTTTGGGCGTCCTTTAAGTTGACAACCATTTAATTTAAAGAGCATAGTGACAGATTACCTCAGTTGATTTTATGATTGTTGCTATCTGAAGCATTACTTCCACGGAGGTGCTGAGCCAATTAGGATCTGAAGACCTTTTAACATTGATTTGTTGCCTTGTATTAAATCCCTTATCTTGTAGCAATTTCTGCCAGAAAATGAGAAATAACAAATGTTATAAGAATGATGGTAGAAACAACTCAGCTAATTCCAAAGCATATACAAATCATCAGATGCTAACTAATAAGTAAGAACAATACTATCTACAAGAAAGAGAATAGCAACATATACAAAAAGTTTACAAATAGTAAAACGGCTGTGCTGATGGTTGTTGATTCCATAGTTTTATTATTATTTTAGATAAACTGCCTAATTGAACAAGAATCTGAAATAGAAGCATACAGAGTGATTAGTTTGGCATTTCTTATTTTATTTAACAGTGTGCCTCCAACGGTTCACAAATACGTCCTATATTTAAGACTAAGAGTACCAAAATCTCATTGACGAAAAGGGTCATTTGACAGTTTCTTCACTGTACATACCATTCATTCTAACATTTCTACTACTAAGGATCATTACGACTTGGTATGAGTCCTATAAATAAAAAATATTTGTTGCTTCCTCACCTTCTTTGTATCAAAAAGAGGGTCACTCTCAGATAGCTCAAGGACAATTGAGCAGTCTTTATCCAATGCCATGGAATCGAAAGATGACGACGGCTGCAATTAATAAATAAAGCATCAAAAACCATTTATCCCTCTCGATCATAAAGAATCCCACGATCAAACACTCATATGCATAAAAAGGAACAAGAGAAGGCATACACAATTAAGTTTCACTTGTTTACACATGCGTCAAAAAACCCATGATCAAATGCACGCACCTTGTTCCTTTAAATTTAATATCTTGATAAAAGACAGATTAGTTTTAATCAAAACTGGAAGCAAAGCACATTTTTCACTTAATTTACATAAATTATGGTAAATAAAAGCTACAAAAGAGAAACCCGCCAATAAAAAACAGTAAAGAACACAAACCCAACAGAGCTACAAGCTTAATATATCAAATTGTGTGTATCTAAAATCAAAACGTAAACCCTACACAGCGTTTTGTGTCTGTTTGGTTGCCGGGAAATTGTCAGAAAATAAAACAAATTCAAGAATTTCACAGAAAGGGGGTTGAAATTGAATAGAATTTTATGAGGACTGAAAGTTTTCAGGTGTTGTTAGAGACTCCGAGCAACCAAAAAGAAATTGACAGAAGCAACAGAATTGAAGTTCAGAATGCAAACAACGAAAGTGAAATTTCAAGAAACAAAAAAGAAGCAGTAAAGTTGGAGGAATTTAAAGAAACGAAATAGTAGTTAAAAAGTATTCGCTTACTTTACTGGAAGCCATTGACGTGCAAATTCAAGCAGAAGTCGACCGTACGTCCGTGACAGTAGCGAGAGAGAAGAGAGGAGAGAGTTTGGGCGGCAAGAGCCAGATAGAAAATTATTCTTCCGTTTCTTCTGTTTTATTTATTTCATTCTATTTTTGTGCTAGGTAATTATTTTGGAAGCTTTACTTACAGTACAGAGACACAAATATATATCATATTTCATACAACTTCACAACTTATTAAACATTAACAGGAGAGACAAAAAACTTAAACCGCACAAACTAAGCCCAAAACAAAAAGGAATGGACTTGAGTAAATTACGGCACATGCCCCTCAATTATAACCGTTAATAACGGACCCACGTTAACCGCTACAAGACAAAATCACAGAAGAACCATTGCCCTATTCAAAACACAAAATGACGTTATTACATTCATCTTCCTCCAAAAATTATTACGAAAACTCTCTCATACAAAAATCTTTTCACAAAAACCCTAAATACTTTAGGGCCTGTTTGGTATCCTATTTGAAAATTTTTATTATTTCTCAAAACATTTCTTAAGAACATTTCTTGAAAACAATTTTCTTTAAGACTCAAAA
>JAOEHR010000067.1:19318262-19333045 GCA_025448175.1 Aronia arbutifolia
AACACTTTGAAGAATAAAGAGCAAATTCAAGAATGTGAATACTTTATTTCTTTAAAGGAATAATTCGGCTACAAAGCCGTATTACCAAAATGAGCAAAAAAGTAAAAAAAGGCATAAAGTACAAAGAACGGAAGACACTACTTGAAAGTTATGTCCCTAAAACTACGGCAGTAATCTTCAACCAAGCCTTCCAAAGTCTTCAAAGTCTCCACATCGGTGGGAGACAAGATGGGCAACTTCATAGCCATGCATTTCTCTTGCAATAGGCGTGAAATCTCCTCTTGATGCTGAGCAAGTGTAGTTTCTCACTCTGTGAGAACACCTTGAAGTCGTGATGCTTTGACATCCAACTATTCTTGTTCTCGCGCCAACGCTTCTAGACACACCTGGACAAAAGCCAAAGAAGTCTTTGTGGCTTGATAACCTTACAAAGCGGCTTGCTGCGAAGACCAAACATGGGCAATTGATAAGTCTATTGTCCCAAGTTGCTAAGCTCTAACCTCTGGATTCAACTTCTTTGAGGAAATAGCATGCAAAGAAGAATACTCAGTTGAGGTAGCCATAAGCTTGACAATCTTAACTCTCACGAGTGAGGAATCAACGTTAAAGTTGTCAATCACATAAACAAGCTTCGACAAGTCTTCCTTGAGCAATGCAAGGTCCTCCAATGGGCACTTTGAAATCCTCTTCTCAATGTTGCTCTTGATATCTCCAGTCGCGCAAAGATTGATGTGATGGATGAGCTGCTCAGTGCCACTAAGGTTCGGCCCTCTAAGAGAAATCTCAGAACTAGCTGGCAAATGTATTGGATGCATGACAAGCTCTTACATACCTACATCTACATTCAGCAACCTTGGGTCACTTAGGAAATTCGGAACAAGCTCTGCGCCAGGCGGATCTCCAATCTCCTCGTTTGTAGGTAGATTGCCTCCAAATAGCATCTCTGTAAATGAATGAACGCCCATGTTCACCAAATCAAAAGAACAAGAGGGTCCAGCCTAAAGAAGACAAAGAAAGATGTTAGAAACAAAAGCTAAACCAATGAAAGCAGAAGAAATCACAAGAAAGAAGGAAATACGTACATCTTTCTCAAGTGACGCACGGCCATCAAATTGACGAGGCCTAAACACTTTCTTCTTCTTATGATGAAAATTGACATCACTGTCATCCTGAGGATCGCTTGTTCAAAACTTGTTGACGTTCCCGCAAAATAAGTTCATATTCGTACGAGTCAACTTCATCACTCGCCTCTTCAGAAGCATCCGAACGCTAAGAAGACAAACACGAGTGTTGAAGAACTAAAGCCGCAGGTCCATCTTGCAAAGGAATTGTGCTTGCATAATCAAAAGGTGCCAGCTGCATAGGAACCGTAGAACAACCCTCTATCGATGCATCATTGTGTGAACGGGAAGAATTAGTGCCACTTACCATCCCCAAGTCTTCACAATGTACCTTTGACCACTAACATACGTAGGCACGGGTCACTGTGTTACTTTTGAACGCATCATTGGCCGGCAAGGTGATAAAAGCATTTGTGCATGCACAGGTACAAGACTTCCAATGCATATACACGGCTTGCAAAGATTCCGACTGTACATTTTCCTTCAGCTTGCCTGGTGCATGTTGAACAAAACCAAACTGCCTGTTGAAATGGTGAGGACTATACGGATGAACAATACATCGGTCTCATTGCCGCAAAGAAACGTACCATGAGCGAAGACTTGTAAGATAAGACAAGTTTGAGAAATGAAGGTGTGAATCATCTACGAAGCCTCGTTGTGCCGAGCCAACCTTGTCAGATGGTCTATTCTCAAACCTTCATAGCTTCTAAACAACGCTTGTGCCTACAAATCATTAAGGCTCTTTGTAGAAAGCACATCATAGTACTTTGTCATCAAAGGCCCCAGCTTGACTGAAGATGGTGAGGAAGGCACCGACCCCAGCTTGACTGAAGATGGTGAGGAAGGCCCCGACTGATCTAAAGTTGACGAAGAAAAATGGGTGCCAAAGTACTTACCTAACCAACCATACACATAGTGGTAGGGAAGTACCGCATCACAATCTTCAATGCTCGTTGAGTTTGAAGCAATGCTCAAGCCATCATAAATATTGGCTAAGACTGGGATAGCAAGGCTAAAAGATTCACCTACAGCCATCTTGCTAGCCACTTTGAACACTCCAGGATGAATAAAGTTGACGTCGTCTTTGAGGAAAACAAACTTACGAAGCCAACAAGCTAAGAAAGCGGCTAGGTAAGGTACTTCCACGTGCCCAGGCATTACGCCAAGATCCTCAAATGCTTTCAACTCAGCAGAGGCATGGCGCCTAGTTGAACCAATGGCACCTGACGGGTCTGAGTCTCCCTTTGGCTTAGTAGTCTTGTTACGGCCACTTTTCTTCGAAAGCTTCTTGTACTTCATGGCATCGCAATACCAAAATCGGATCAATAAAGAAATCTTCATGCTTAACTTACCCTGAGCCTTCTGAGAAAGTTTGTGATACGCCAAAAACAAATAGCGGCAACTCGCAAGCAATCCTCGATTATTACGATGAGAAAATTCCTCCACCCTAGGAACAACCTCGTCATAAAACTTACCCTGGATCAGCAAGCCTCTTATCTTGTGGAGATCCCAAAGTGAAATCGACATCTCCCCTTGTTATGTGTGAAGTGTGTTGGTCGCTAAACACCAATGCTCAAAGAACGCACGAATGACGGAAGGATGGCGATCATAACTAAACAAAGATGCGTACACGGTGTGATAAAGGCCCACATTGGTAAGCACATCTTTAGATCGGCTCAAGACATCTTCAAGCCACTCCTAATAACACTCAGCAAAGACGGCTTCTCCAGTAGTCAATAAGGTGCTATTCCAAGTCATAGCTCCATTACGGATGCAATCACCAAGAAGTTCAACCAAAGCCGGTGGATTGTCACGAACATGGTGCGAAGGATTCAAGATAAAAATCCTCGATGTACATGTCTTCTTCTTCGTATTTGGTGGACCAAAATCTGTCACCTCCCAAGACACTTCAGAAGACCACGACTTCATATGCATCAAGTTGTCTTTTCCAGGAAGAACAAGCGCTTTAGGGCCAGTCAATGGTGCACAAAGCTTCAACATCATTCCCTTATCTTGCAAATCGCCTTCCTTCACAAGAATGGTGATGGTATTGCTCTTAAAGAACTTGAAAAATACCATGGCTGCAACAAAACAAACAAGGAAACATAAGCATAAAAGTGGGATGGCAAGAAAAAAAATTGCTTCACTAAAGCAAAAGACATGCAAGACAAACCACGTGAGCGTTGAAGGATGACGATGACAAAGTCACAACGACGAAAAGAAATCAGCCACAAAGCTTGAGCAGCACAACAAAGAGGGCAACTACAAGACGATCCTTCAAAGCACGCTACAGTAGCAAAGACAACCAAAATGCTACGTAATCACACAACACAACCCCGCAGCGATTACGTAAGAAGTTTCTTGCACTACATGGCAACATCACCACTAAGGGAAAACTGTGACCAAAAGGCATTACACAGCGTAACCTTGCTCCAATCTTTTGCACAGCACCAAACAATAAAAGTGACACACTGCAACAAGCTCCAAGCAGCAATTACACATGGCAGCATGCAGCAATAGGGCACGGCACAGCAACAAGCACAGTGGCAGTGCACGGCTAGGGTGTATTTCGGCAAAAACACACACCCAATTGTCCTATAAATAAGGGTCAATTGCTTCCTAATTCTATAGGAGGAATACATACCAAATAGAAAAAGGAAAATCAAAAGAAGGAATGACATTCCAACCAAAAGAAGGAAGCAAATTCCAAGCAAAAAAAGGGCAAGCTGATTTCGGCACAAGGAAAACAAAAACATGGTGTTTTTGCAACAAAATCATCAAAGAAAAGAAAAGGAAACAAAGAAATAAGGAAATGGCTTTAAAATTTCCAAAACATCAAAGGAAAGTATCTTTCCTTGCCAAAATACAAAAGGGAATCCCTCCAAAGCAAGGACAAGTCTTCAAGTTTCCCAAACCAAGAGGGAAAATACCCATTTGCCTGAAGAAAAAAAAACGAAAAAACAAAAGGGAAAGGAAAAAATGCAAATCTTACTCACCCAAGGACAAGCATTAAAGCTGTCCAACACTTTGAAGGAAATCACCCTCATTACCAAAATTGAAGGAGACTCCTACCTAAGGAAGGAAAAGCATTTTTTACCACAACCACAAGGAAAAAAAAATTCAAGCCTCAAAATATACCAAATGTATTTTGCTAAAAATTATGGAAAATCAATACGCACAATAAGTATGTGTCAATTTATCCATTTCCAAAATTTCATTTCTTTCAAGATCAAGCCTCTATGGTCCTTGAAGAAAAAATTTCATTGCTTTCAAGATCAAGCCTCTACGGCCCTAGAAGAAAAGTTTCATTTCTTTCAAGATCAAGCCTCTATGGCCCTTGAAGAAAAATCTCATTGCTTTCAAGATCAAGCATCTACAACCCTTGAAGAAAATTTTCATTTCTTTCAAGATCAAGCCTTTACGGCCTTTAAAGAAAGTTTTCATTTATTCAAGACCAAGCCTCAACAGCCCTTGAAGAAATGTTTTGTTCAAGAAATACGCGTCAACGGCCCTTGATGAAATTCATCATGTCAATTCAAAAAATATGCTTCTACGACTCTTGAAGAAGCAAGCTAATTCAAGATCAAGTCTCAACAACCCTTGAGTTAGAACATTCGCATTGCAGGACTTCAAAACACGTTTCCTACATGTGACAAGCACATGCCTACAATGCGCCTTGAAGTGGGGGTATTTGTAGACATGTAAATTTCGTTGCATACAAATGATGCATCACAAAGCTCCATGTGGCATATGACTCATCACAAATAGACAAGTCATCAAAGACATGTGACACAAATCAAGCAAAGGAAGTACAAAACCTTCCCAAAAGTCAGTAAAAAGGGAGAAAATCCCTCTTAAAATAGGCAAGGGGTCCAAGTTGCTTCCAAAACAGGAAAGAAAGCTAAAGCATCTTGATAAAACAAGTAAGAATTGAAGATTTCTCACAAAATAGGTAACAAGCCCTATAATTCGGCCAAGGTAAGGGAAAAAGTCTGAAATTAAGACACAAAACATGCCTAAATTCGCCCATGGACGAATCAAGACACAAATCAAAGCCAAATCCATTCAAGGGCAAGCTTTGAGAAGTTTATAAATACAAGGTCCTCAAACAAGCATAAAGGTGGACAATTTCTACATTGAAGGGCCGAAATTCTCACAAAAGGAGAACCTCTGCCAAATCTTTAAAGACTAATATGTTGCCAAAGCTCTCTTCAAAGAACGTACAACCAAAGCCGAAGCTTTCTTTCCACCAAAGCCAAAGCATTCCTTTGAAGAATTAACAAGTACTTGTGCCTATTCCTTCAAGACTTTGTTGCAAGCTTAAAACTTCTAATGATGTTCGATTCAAGATCAAGTCACCAAGACCTTTGAATCAACAAAATCCCACATCAACATCACCTTTGCCGCAGGTCATGCGCAAACCTAGAGGTGAAGACTATCCACGCATTGTTTCAAGCTCAATACTTGAAGCAATCATTCAATCGTTCAATCGTTCATCCAAGATCAAGTCATCGCGACCCGTAGATCAACAACCTACGCATCTACATCAAATTTGAAGACTGAATCAGATGAAAATTGTAAACAGAGATTGTAACCCTACAAATTCATCAATACAAATCTACTTTGTACATGTGTTCTCGTTTCATTCGTTCTAGAATTTTTGTGTTTACACTTATATCTAGCAGCCTCATATTTCTTCCCATTCGAATAAGTCAAGTCAATCACAAGCCTCTTGGCAACAGGCAGATCCTCACGAGCAGCGGAGGAAGCCTTTGACTTTTTCTTAACTGGCATCTCTTGAGCAAGTGAGGAATATCTCTTCTTTCCATCTTCATTCGTAGCAGGCTCTACGACTGCGATCAGACGAGCCAATGCATCCTTCTTAATCCGTTTTATCTTCTCTCTTGGGGGCATCCCACCTTTCTCCCGGCGAAGAGGACTAAGCAGACAACGCCATTCACGGTACTCAACGGGGATACCTAAAGCAATGTGCATCTTCTTCACATTTGGAGAAGCCTTGGGAGTTGAGCCAAATTCCAAATCTACATAGATAAATAAGGACAATCAAAAAATTAGAGAGCAGCCTAAAGATCAACCTCGACTACCCACGAGCCAGGCCCTGCAATTTATCTTTCTCGACTCAACTAGACAGCAAGAGAGCTCAGCTTATACTGGTTTTTCCCTCATTCTTCTCTCTCTCGTACAAACAGGCAGAAGACTTGCATACCCAGCATTCCAGCAGCCTAGGAGGCCCACGACCTCCTCATTTCTCTCAATCGCCAATCTGGCTCGCGTCAGGTCCAAGAGCCCATTGGGCTTAAGGCATGCGGCTTGCCCAACATTGTGCCTCAAGCCGCGACCCTAGCCACACAACTGCCCTTGGCTTTAGCCAAGCCGAGTTGCCCAAGCCATGGTCCCCACCACACCACATCCTCACTCCATGCCTAGCTGACTCTTAGCATCTGCCAATCGACGTACCGCACCACCTTGACAGCTGCAATGCGGCAGCACCATCCAAGAAAAAGACAAGGAAAATTAAATTTTTCTTACCTCAGTGCGGCGTGGAGAAGACAAAGAAATCAACGGAAGACGGTTCTTTGCACAGACAAGCGAAGAAGATTGTTAGAGAAGGGGGAACAAATATCCTTTAGCTTTCTCTCTTTCTTGTAGGGATAAATAATTGCCCTTCGAAGTTGATTTAATCCCCCTACTTAAGGTAGGCTTAAATAGGCTTTGATGGCGATTTACTTTCCTTTCCTAGAAGAATCTAATTCCAAGTCAAAGTGGGAATCTACATCAAAATAAAAAACAATCTTATGTATCCTAAAGTAAGGGAAGATCTCTACACCTGCTGCCCTTTCATGCTCACAGTCCAACATGTGTAGGGGCATTTGTGGAGCCAAAAATAATCAAGAAAATTATGGAGGTGACATGTGGACTTTTGGGTGAAAATGACAAAATTACCCTCGAGGCACACCGGGATTTCCACGCACATGTAACAGACAATAATGGCTCAATCAATGAAGAGTCAAAGGTGATCAAAATGTTATTTATTCAAATCCTCTCATCACTCTTCATCAAATCCTTATTCAAACGGTAACTCCCAAATTTCCTATTTAATTTAGGATTATTTGCCATGTTAATTGTGAGACATTATTTCACATGTTATCTTGCAATTACTCACACAATTTCACCTAATATGGCCTACCACTATCCTCCAAATAGGGCCGACCACTCCCCTATAATAACCATATTATCCCACTAAAAAGCTAAGCCATTTGCTACCCACAAACTCCTAAACACATTCTTTTCAGAATTCTAACTTTGGCATCGGAGATTCTTCGGCTAAAGCTCCCTCCATTCATCATGGGCACATGAGGTTTTTGGCCTTAATCTTAGGTGATATTATTTTGCAAGTGCATTTTCGTCAAAAGAGAAGACGGTGGAAATTTGCGTCCATAGTTAGCTTCGCCGACGAACTTATTTTCCATCACGCAAAAGGTGGCATAATACTTTCTAATTTTTCCCCGTTGCGTGAAAACTTTGCCCGACGAAGGTTACTTGCTTGACGAATGTTTTTCGCCGAGCAAAAGTTTCTGAAAAAACAAAAACGGTGACCACTTTTGCCCGTCTAAATGTTTTATTTCGTCAGGTGAAGTAACTTCGCCCGATGAAAATTGATTCGTTGGACAAACATTCGTCACGCAAATGGTAATTTCTGTTGTCATACCAAATTACATACCGGCATGTGCTTGAGAGAGAGAGAGAGAGGGTGGGGGAGAGATCATCCTATTGATTAAGACAAGATTGGCTGCATACTTTTTAGATTTTAATATATATGATGGCAATGGAACATAACATATAAGTCAGGGGTGGGACAAGGTAGAAGATACGAGATACAGCCGTTTAAAGACGGCCAAAACAACCAACCTCCACAGCCGGCAATCTCTGAATTGGCACAGCTCATCACACTCTTCCAATCCGGCTTTTTCTCTCTCCCTCTCTCTCTCTCTCTCTCTCTCTCTCTCTCTCTCTCTCTCCGCATGCTTATTCACATCCCTTTATAAGCCTCTTACTTGGAGGACTTAGTCATATCAATCTCTCAAACTTAACTAATTATCTCACAATTAGAATTCCTTCTTCTTCTTCTTCTTCTACTTCTCGTATTATTGTTTTTTGGTCGACCGACCGATCGAGACGTACAGTACTGGTTTCATGGCAAAGTTATCTCATCAAAACCAGAAACCCAATGCAAACAATAACACTAATGCTACTGCAGCTAATAACACTACTGTCACAAAGGTCAAACGAACAAGGAGAAGTGTCCCAAGGGACTCCCCTCCTCAACGTAGCTCAATTTATCGTGGGGTCACCAGGTGATTAATTAACTACCTGCGCAATCAACCAATTAATCATATTTGCATATATGTTTAATTACTGGATGAATTCATTTTGTTTAATTATTGACCTTTTTCCCTAAATGGCATGGGTTTGCTGCGTGCTTGATTATCAATTCAGGCACAGATGGACTGGCCGATACGAGGCTCATTTGTGGGATAAAAATTGCTGGAATGAATCACAAAACAAGAAGGGCCGCCAAGGTATTTACAATCTCATCTCCATAAATTTAATTTAACTTTTCATCGACGTACGTCGACTTTTATACTTTATATACGCATGCTTGATTTATTGATGTGGTTTCTTATACCATTTCATCTTTCGTTCTTGGTTTTGTTTGTGTTGGCGCTGTTGAATGCTTGGAATGGAATTGCACTCAAATGCAGTCTACCTTGGTAGGTTTTATTTAATTTAATTGGTACTACGTATTTAATTTAGGTGCAATTTTTTTATATGTAATATCGTTAAAGATCATTTTGATTGATTGATATATATATATATATATAGCCTTCAAAAAAAAAATATATATATATATTGATCCATTCCATCCTTTTTCAGGCGCCTATGATGATGAGGAAGCTGCAGCACATGCTTATGACTTAGCAGCTCTTAAGTACTGGGGTCAAGATACCATTCTTAACTTTCCGGTAAATTAATTTTCTCAATTATATATTTTTTTAGTGATCTTACATAATAGTAATCAAGGGAGAAACTAAGAAATAACCCCACTTGCGAATAATGTAGTTATCGACATATCCAAAAGAACTGAAAGAAATGGAAGGTCAATCAAGAGAGGAATATATTGGATCATTGAGAAGGTAATTAAGCTTCTACATCTAAAGTTAGTAGATTCGAGGATCATAAACCACTGTTGATTAATGAGGTATTATTTTCTTTATGATGAATTTGCAGGAAGAGCAGTGGTTTTTCTCGGGGAGTTTCGAAGTATAGAGGTGTTGCAAGGTATAAATCAAGACTAATTACCTGAACGATTTTGTATAATCCGATACACATAGCATATAGTACTATACAAAACTGAATTTTTTTTGTTTTATTTTTCGGTATACATATTATAGACTGAATTTTGATTTTCCTTGCTCTTATTTTAATAATGAACAGACATCATCACAACGGAAGATGGGAAGCTCGAATTGGACGAGTCTTTGGAAACAAGTACCTCTATCTCGGGACATATGGTACGTTCAGCAACAAGACAGAAAATTAACTTTTTTTTGTTTCTTTGATCACAGATAATGAACCTTTTTATTCACCAATATAAATAAACATATGCAACAAATTAAGCTGATCGGAAAATTACATATTTGCATTATATCTGACAATTGGATGATAATTGCATTAAATATATGTAAGTATTGTAGTCATTTCCTATATTTGTTAAGCACACCTCGCAAATGTAGATTAAAAAAAGGGAAGTGTTATTAGCACTCCAAAAATCTCATTATACACGCCTCATAAGTGTATTTTTTTTCCTAATATAAAAAGTTTGGAGTGTAAAATGAGATTTTTGGACATATTTGCACATGCAAAGAGAATCTAATCTTTTAGGACAAAGGATTAGGATTATGTTTGGAAAGAGGGATTTGAATTACCGACAATTAGCTAGAAATCAACTACAAGTTGAAGCATGTATTTTCTAATTCATATATGGTATGCCAGTCTTTTATTTGTGTGTGTGTGTCTATGATCTTAATTTTTGAAATTCAAGTACAATATCCATTGAATAAGGGAAATACGTACAACTAGAGGATAGGGTGCTAATAATGGGCCTTGATAAAAACTTTGTCGGAATTCCAACCCGATCAAAGGGAAAAATAATGTCCTGCACCAATAACTTAATGAATAATACTATCCTCCAAGAGAAGAGCGTTCTACTTAATTACATAAGAACTTTTTTTTTATTGAGACTTACATACACGAAACTAAACATGAATAAAACTATAGCATTAAAAGTTGAATAGTATGATTAAATCTAACATCGGCCTTGTATCATAAATGTTACCAGCTACCCAAGAAGAAGCGGCAACAGCATATGATATGGCGGCTATAGAGTACCGTGGGCTCAATGCCGTCACAAACTTTGACCTCAGCCGTTACATCAAATGGCTAAAACCTAATGGTCCTAACAACAACGAAAATTCCGGTCAGCCTAACCCTACTATTGAGACTAAATTGCCCAATGTCGCCCAAAACCCTAACGATCAAGATCGTGGACTTAGCTTCTTTCACAACCTTGCATATAGTCCGGCAGAAACCATGACCACGGCTCAGCATAGACCAACCACTGCCACATCAGCCCTAGGGCTCCTTCTTCAGTCGTCAAAGTTCAAGGAGATGATGGAAATGACAACAGCCACCGATTTGTCATCGCAGCCGGAGTTGAGCACACCACAGTGCACATTTCCCGATGACATACAGACTTACTTTGACTGCCAAGATTCTAGCAGCTACGCTGAGGGAGACGACGTTATCTTCAGTGAGCTCAATCCATTCATGCCACCCATGTTCCAGTGTGATTTCACCACTTAAAGGAGCTTGTTTTCATGGTTTAATTTACTCTCTTTTATTTTGCAATTGACTTAAGTAGGTTCTTTCATTTCATTTTATTTTCTTAGTGAATACGCATGGAAGGGTCAACATCCATACCTAGAACAAAGATGCACAAAAGATAAAATTCTTTTGTAAGGTGAAATTTCACTACTGATCATCATCATCATGTGGGAGCAAGAGTAGGCTAATTATTCTTTTGTTCATTCACTTTCTATTTAAGTGTAAAGAAAGAATAAAATTGTTTCTCATTTTTTTTAATATCAATAATAAGTAGCATTCTCTTTACTTGGTGTTTCGTTTCCTATTTTTTCAATAAAGTGTGTAGAAAATTTGGCGATGGATGCTACTTATGTTGAATTATAAATGTATTTGCTGATTTATGTGATGGTTTAATTTGAGCCATTAGTTCATAGTCTAGATGGCATCTTAGATTAGATTGTAGTGAGTCATAGCTCATGATAAGTGTAATCATCTTATGTAATTAGTTAAGGATGAATGGCTAAGATGAGTTTGCAATGATGCATGAGTGACCTCACCTCTCCATCACTCTCTAACGATAATATTATTCCTCACACTTTGTGAGAGTATCGAATCCAAGAAGCATTCCATTTTCTCTGTGAAATTTCTCTCCAAAATATTCTTCTGGAAATCTTGTGATTATTCTGCTGAGGTAAATTCTTAGGTCATAACAATCTCCATTGATAAACACAGCTTGAAGATACATTCTAACATGGCCTCAGAGCCAGGTTCGATCATTTGAAATTGGGCATGAATCTGTGAATCTGTGTAACGAATAACTCGAGCTGCATCAAGCTTTGTTGCTACAAATTTGAAGGGAGAAATCTCTAAGAAACTCGATAACAAGACTCATATGGTTGGATCAAGTGGTGTTGATCTTTGAGCACCAGTGTTCAGTGGAGAAAATTTGATTTCTAGCAAATCAGAATGAAGATGATACTCCGCTCACACGAACTCTGGGATATAGGCGAAAAAAACTTTATTACTCTGGAGAAGAATAGGGAGGAACTCTCGGCGACAGAGAGCAAGCTACTTAGAGAAAACATTGTCAAAGGTGCAAAGGCGCTTGGCATTATTCAGGGGCGGTTTCCGATCAGATTTTTTTGAGAATCGCCATACAAGAAATAGTAAATATAGCATGGAATGTGTTAAAGCAAGAATTCATGGGAGATAAACAGGTGAGATCTGTGAAACTCCAAGTCTTACACCATGATTTTAAATATACTAGAATGGGTGAAAATGAATCCTTCTCTGCATATCTAGTTAGATTATTTGATTTAATCAGTCAAATGAAGAGTTATGGTGAAGATTTAAGTAATCAAAGGGTTGTCCAGAAATTGTTGATAAGTCTACCTAGGTCTCATGATAATATTGCATCTGTGGGAGAGAATATTAAGGATCTAGACACTCTTGATGCTTAAGATGTGGTAGCTATCCTAAAGGGATATGAACAAATGGTTGATAGACATTCTGATAAGCAAAGTGAGAAAGCTTTTGCTAGTCTCAGTATTGCTCCTAAGCAAAATAGGTACAATGGAAACCAAAACTTCAAGCCTCGAAAGAATTGGAAGACAAAAGGCAAGAAGTGGGATAATAGACCTGCAAATCAATTTGGTAAAGCTATTGGTACCTCTGATTCATCAAAGAACCCTTGCAAACATTGTGATAAGTTACATTTTGAGGAATGTTGGTTTAAGGATAAACCTAGATGCCATAATTGTAATAAACTAGGTCATATTTCCAAGGATTATCATGGCAAGAAAGCTACTCAACATTTGCAAATCAAATTGATGAGACTCCTACAATGTTCTATGTATGTAATAATTATATTGTGAAGAAATGTGAAGATATATGGTATGTAGATAGTGGTTGTAGTAACCATATGATAGGAAGAGATGACTTGTTGGTTGACATTGACAAGAGTATCACTGCTAAGTTAAAATGGGCAAAGGGCAGCTTGTAGATATAACTAGCAAGGGACATTTGTTGGTTGAGACTAAGCAAGGCAAGAGATATGTCAAAGAAGTTATGTTGGTTCCTAGACTGAAGGAAATTTTGTCCAAGTGTGGGACAAATGATGGAGAGTGGCCATTATTTGTTTTTTGGAGGAAATAAAGTGTGTATATATGATGACTACACATGCTACAAATTATTGTAAGGGTTCTTATGAAGGGTAATAGAAGTTTTCCCTTGAAACTTCAACCAGGAATACAAATGGCAATTAAAGTCTATGTCAATCAGTTGAGATATGGCATAAGAGAATGGGGCACTTAAACATGAATGCCTTGAAGTAATTACAAAAACAAGAAATGTTAGTTGGTATGCCAGAGTTGAAGATTACAAACAATGTCTGTGAGGGTTATTCACTTGGGAAACACTGTAGGGAAGCATTTCCACGTAAAAGAAGTTGGAGGGCTTCATTACCACTGGAGCTAGTCCACACAGACATATGTGGTCCTATGCAAACATCTATTAAAGTTGGGAACCTTTATAGATGATTACACAAATATGAGATGGGTCTACTTTCTAAGAAATAGTCAGAAACATTCAATGTGTTTAAGAAGTTTAAGGCCATTGTTGAACTATAAAGTGGATACAAACTGAAGAGATTGAGAAGTGACAGAGGAGGTGAATATACCTCTCTTGAGTTTACTAAATTTTGTGAAAGCTTTGGCTTGGAAAGGCAACTCATTGTTGCCTATTCACCCTAACGAAATGGAGTGGCAGAGAGAAAGAACAGAACCACTGGGGAAATGGCTAAATGTATGTTGATTGAGAAGGGTATTTGGTAGGAGCATATTTATGCGACTTTGTTATCTTATTTCTTTGCATTTACTTAGTTAATTTCCATTTATTTTGGTAATTTATGTTATTTTCGTATTATTGTAGATCATGTTGGTAAAGATGACAATAAACAGCTAAATGGAGCGATTTGGAGCAGTTTTGGACTTGGATTGGATAGCATGCATGGATAGCATATGGGCTGAACGTTTTATGCCATTATTTACAATACATTCTGTCTTATGGTTTTGTCTAGTCACAATTTCTCGCTACTTTCACACGAGCTGGGTACACACTTTAAAACGACCCACATAGGCCATCTGGCAACTTTTTCTCAAAAACGGTTTTTCAACCCTAAATATTTCCAAATTTATTTTGCACATGACAATGGCTTTTCTGGTCCCCTTTCTTGTCTGAACATCAAGCTCACTATAAAATCCTAATCTAGGGTGTCATTGTTCTTTGGCTAGGAGATCTATATTTTTTAGATAAAAGTTATTTTCAGCTTGGAGCTGCCTCTTTGTTCTTACTCGAAAACCCTAGCCACAAAATCACACTCATGCACTAAATACCCACATCATTACATATTAGGGTAGCATTGTTTTTGTGATTTTGATTTATGTTTTAGGTCAAGTTTTTCTAGTTTCAAATCTTTGAACTGACCTCTTTTTTTATTCACGTCAGTTTCATCTTTCAAGTGTTTGACTGGTGAAATTGACTAGATATTGAATCCAGATTTGCATCAACTTCATCATAACATCATTTGCATAAGTTGAGTTCATTTTGGTGCCACAAGGTGAAGAGCTTAGTGAAGGGAAATCTATGAGATTCATGTGGGATTTCTAGTGACTAGCATGCATATACAATTCAAAATTAATATACATAAGCAACGGAAGC